>PNEQ01002786.1:0-10976 GCA_003012365.1 Medauroidea extradentata | reverse complement strand
TTTTTTTTTTTTTTTTTTTTTTTTTTTTTTTTTTTTTTTTTTTTTTTTTTTTTTTTTTTTTTTTTTTTTTTTTTTTTTTTTTTTTTTTTTTTTTTTTTTTTTTTTTTTTTTTTTTTTTTTTTTTTTTTTTTTTTTTTTTTTTTTTTTTTTTTTTTTTTTTTTTTTTTTCCCGTATTTTTCACTCTTAGTATTACAAATTTTGTGGCAAAAATAAGCCTAAAATAAGAGAAATATATATTCGAATGAGCACTGCATCTTGCATTAGTTTACAAAAAACGCTTTCATTCATTTGTGCTCGGTTTACCTGGAGACAGTCACGAATGTTTTCAAAGTATTCCGATAGAAATATTTATATATTGTACACAAATATTTGAAAAACTCCATATTATTGCCTTAATAATAATTGTACTTTAATAAATTAAACTTAATGATAATAGTTAATATTTTAGCATTCCGAGCTGGCCATATTGAATAATGTGTGTGAAAATTTAAGCCTCCACTTATTAAATGCTTAGGTTATAAACCTTCTGCAATTTATTTTATTGCTGTTATGGTTATTATTTTATGATTCATGATTATGTTAATATGTGACATGCGAAAAAAACCTCACGTTCCAAACTTGAAGAGTATTCACTTTAGCAATTTATGTCTATCACTTATGTTTGTTTGCGTTAGTCATCATATTTGTTATATTGTTTAATTATTTGTTGCATGATGAGTCCATGGTGAACCTCCACCTTAATATCCAAAAATACTATTCAATTTGTTTAGTGATATTTTGACTTATTTTTACAGTGGTAATTATTACTGAACAGAGAAACTTTTGGTATTTTCAGAGTATCGTACATCTCTAAATATTGTCAAGTGTACCAAAAAACTCATACGTTTATCAGTGCATCAGTCGTTAAATAAATGGTGAATCAACTGTACTGACGTGTCGTCTGCTAACCATAATTATAGTAATAAACATATAGCATTGCATATTGAGTTTGCTGCATTTGTTAATTAGATATATTTGTTAACAAAACTCTCTCGTTAGATGATGGAGTGGGAAAATTATATGTAAACGACAAATAACAAGGATCTATTTATTATGTAAGATCACAGTGCACGGCAGTCGGCAGCCAATGGACATGTTTTTTATAATTTGCTTCGTTTATCCTAAAACTAAGGTAAGAGTGAACTGAGAATAATAGTGTTAATTACAAATTTGGTTAGTTCATCAAGTACAGCTTGGCCTATAAATGAAGTACTTTTTTAAGTATTATTTTGTGGGGGAAAAAAAGTATGAAGACATTACTGAAATAAGTAATGCCCTTAAGTTTAATTTCCCAGACTATTCCATGACTTTTCTAAAATAAATATATTGCTGACTTTTCCCTGATTTCCTTGTTTAACAATTTTGTTGACACCTTGAGGGTTCAAACCAGAAACTGTGGCACCTGTGTTTATGACTATCACAGGAGTGTGTGGATGAAAGAACATGCAGATCGTAAGTAACTGACCTGGCATACTTGAGGAAGTCTATCCTTCTAGAGTAGCAGAGAGGCAATATCAGCAGAATGGAGCTCGCAGTTATGGTGAAGCCACGGTTCATGTACCAGTAATAGCAGAAATCTGAGCCATGTAGGGATGACAACACTGCACACAAGAAACACATTGACAATCATTAGCAACCTTCTGAATTAAATGCATATAAACAGTGCCCAGATAAAAGTTCTCAAATAGCTACACATACTTTAAAACATTTGATATCTGATACAATTCAGCTGACAAGTTGAAGCAAAGATGTGACGTGTCCGTCGTCGTGGCGGGGGTTGGGAAGGGTGGGATTATCATGGACAGGTGGTGGAGCCACTGGCCAGACAAGAGCACGACACTGGAGAGCGGTGAAGGCTGAAGAGACCATAATATGTATCTGACTTTCACTGTGAGAGGTTTATTCCCCATCGAAGGATGACGGGTGGGCATCTCTGCCACGGATAATATTGTAAGATTACATATGCAGCTGTTTGCAACTATTGGTTATGCTTGCCATAAGTTTCTATACATAATATAAATCACAACACAGTAACACAAGTACTTGGAAGTTATAATACGAAAGGCATCATATAAAAGTATCTTAATACACATTTAAAATATATATTAGTTCAATAACAAAACAAGGATAAGTTTAAAACATATAAACATACTGCACTCCATCGGCAGACTCGCGGAGGATGGCTTCCAACCACAGTGTTGATTGTACTTGCACTAAAGTACACTGTCTTGCACTTTTGTAGGCGCGAGGCTATTTGCAAGCCTGTATCACATGACAGAATCGAAGTAGGGGAGATTTTGCAGACAATTTATACTATAATCACGAAATGTTCATAGTTATGTTTTGTTATAATAATATGTTTATGAGTCAATGACAGTGTTTCCCAAAGTTTTTAGTCTTATGACCTCCTTTTGGGTACAACTTTAAACCACGATCACTTTTTGTGTACGATTTTTAACCAAGACTTCCTCCATTTCAACAAATAATATCTACGCACATACTTGTTTCCCAAAAGATATCAAACCTCTTTTACCATATAAAGAACAAAAGATGGCCCGTGCTGCATTCACAGAGCATACTTGTAGTTTTTACGCTGCCTTATCCAGTAAAATTATGTGCAAGCAGTTTTTCGCCACGTCAACCTCCGTTCGTGAGATATGAGCATTTTAAACTACAGGTCGGAATAAGTCACTGAGTTTCACAGCGTGCATGAAAAACAGTGGTAAACGAAGTACGAGCGGGGCATGGCAGTGGCTGAAGTGGGGTCGTTTGAAAAGCGGCCAAGTGTTGTATTTGCTCATGTATTGTTTGGATTTATTATAATTATTGATAAATTAGCTAAGCGTGCTGGACCCTTGGCTACTCCTGATGAGGATGAGCCACAGAAGGTTAAATTGAGAAAGTACAATGCCTCTTATATTAAGTACGGTAATCGGCCACAATGTGTTGTGTAGAGCGAGTTGTTATCGGCAGAGAGTATGAAACTTTGTTGCAAGATGATTCACCACTTCAAAACTAAACATCCACGTTTGAAAGACAAGCAAGTGGACATTTTTGAATGAAAATTAACTGTTCTGGTCGCTCAGAAAAACTCAGTGTTTCAGTTAAGTGGCAATAATATGAGCAAAAATGCTTTGCTAGCACTATATTGTTACGTTGGTTAATTCTCGGGTTTGAAAAATTTTTTTAGGAGGACATTTTTGTTAAGATATAAAGTCATGATGATCGGATTTTTGATCTTCAGTGAAGTAGAGTGACCTTTTGTTTTAATGTTGCTGCATGTGCTAGGTTGAGCGAAGCTTTCTATTGACTTTTCTGTTTATTTTTCTTGTTTCTTTTCTCTCTGTCATTATTTTCTCGCTAACGTGTCCTAGCGCGGACACTGGTCGTGACGGGCTTCTAGCGTGGAAAAGCTGGGGAGCGGAGGGGGTGGGAGTGAGAAGCAGCGCTGACTGTCGACTTGGGTGGCCGGTGGGCTGTGGGGCGGTGGGAGGAGGGGGGGGGTATGTGCACCCCTCGCCCTCCGCCTACTGCTCGCGCAGCTTGGCATCGGGTCGATAACTCCTGACTGTGGTCCCGCTTCCCCCCCCTTTCCACTTACCGGGCAGCTGCGACAACAGTTGTAGTGTAGGATACAGCCCCGGAAAGTTGGCTAGCCTTGCATTGGCGGTCGTCAATCTTTTGTTTTGCTTGTATGGACGTCGCACCGAGTGCTCTGCTGCCAGCAGAGTTGTGTCGCCATGGAGGTGTGGATTGGTCGGTTAACAGGATATTCGATCCTTGATTGGCGAGTAGGACTCCACGTGGAGTAAGTTTTTGGGCGTGGAGTGGTTTTTAACATGGCGTGAGGAGAAGTGAGGGGGGAGAGTTGCTTGCAGACCATGGAAGAAGACGGACGTACGACCCTCGGAGGCAGGTTACCGAGGATGCCAACATGAAGACATAAGGCTAGTGTGGTTAGGTTTTTTTTTTAGTATGTAGTTGGCATATCTGTAGTTTTAAAGAGATATCCACGGCCCACTAGGGGCAGTCGCCGTTAGGATGCAGTGACATTAGGATCCTCTCGTCGAGGCGATTCCATTGTAAGTAGTTGCCGCGACGTTTTCAGCATTGAGGCCGAGTCGTTGAAGTTATTGTTGTCAAATTAATCTTAAGTAATAATAATTATTATTATTAAATTTTTTTTTTATTTTCTTAGAATTAAGTTCAGTATTCTTGTACACTTATAGAATTCACAGGGAGAATATTTATTCAGTTCGTACTTTGATTAGGTTTTGAAGTCTCTATTATTTTAGTTGAAGTAAATTCATGTTTTGTATATTTTTGTCGCCGACCAAGGTAATCGTTAAAACGTACTTTAAAATTTATAAATCCAGTCTTTGATCTTTAATATTGTTTTTTTATTTGTTGTTTACACTGTCATGTTAAATTGGGTGTTTGAACCCAATTATTCTTTTTGGTCGAAAGTTTATATTTTATTTTTGAAGCAAGATTATTGTTTGTTGTAACTGAAGTCGTGTTGAAAATTAAATAGTCGTGTGTTGAGGTATATTTTTCTTTTCATTTATTTACTTAATGATTACGACCCTTGTTGTGTTAGAAATACAGTTGTATTCTGTCTCTCGGGTTGTTTAATATTTTTTTTTTAATTATTTATGCTAGCCTTTTTTTAAAGCAGCCGAGGACGTTAGGAACTTCAGGATAGGTCTTAGAGTTTGGTCCATTTAATTTAATTTATTTTTTTTTAGCATGTCACAGAAGCTCACCGCAGTTACCTAGATTTTGGTACCGTGTTATGCAGTTTGTGGTTACAGCCCCGGAGAGTTGTTCTTATTTGGTCATAAATTGGGGTCCCGAGCTAACCCCTTGAAATAAATTAGGGTTCTTCGTGTTTATGTGCCGCTATTTCCCTTTTTATAGCTCGTGGTGGAGGTGGACGTTTGTTGTTTAAGAGACGCGGTAGTCGGAAGTGATTAAATACGTGACAGTAAATTGGTGGAGGCGAAGGGTAGCTAGTGTTTTGTTAAGGTTAGGGTCGGGCCTATTGGACTCACAAATGACATTTTGTTTGTTTGTTAGTCTTTGGCTTTGCAACATTAGCAAGTGGTAAGTTTACTGTTGTGAGTTTCTGGAAGACGTAATTGTTTTTTTAATTATTAGCATAATTACGATAAGTTAGCTTTTATTGAATTCTAGTGTAGAATATAAGCTTTCGTGACGTGACGCGAGGCCGCTGAGTTGGTAGCACTGCGCTACAAGCCGACACGACATTGTTTTGAGGTTAACTGTCATTTTTTCTCTCTCTCTCTCTCTCTCTCCTGTTGTTAGTAGGACTTGTTTAGGTTATGTGGGTTATGTTGTTAGGCATCAGGTTATGTTTACAGAGATAAAGAAATGGACTCGTAGCGAGGCTAAAAAGGAACACGAGCTTAAGTTATAAATTCAGACAGACAGTGTAAGCAACCAGAGTTTACAACAGCCTGAGGTTACAGTATCAGATAACCTAGTCGACTTAGAGGCAGACGATAATTCTGAACACACAAGTTTTAGTGGGGACTCTGTTTCTGATTGTAGAACAGAAAAAGGTAGTAACGACAACATGGCAACTGTAAATTCGCTATTAATCCGGGATTTTATTTTGGAAAGAGCTCTGAAGATATAACAGAGTAGCTGAAAAATTTTAGAAGAACTGCTACAGTGAATGGTTCGGACGATGGCAAATGTGTACTGTTTTTTCCCAGTTTCATGCGAGGGGCCGCTACTTTGTGGTTCGATAGTTTGGGAGATAAAGCAGTGGAACTAAATAATTTTAAAACTTTTGAGGCAGCTTTAAAAGCCGCATTTACACGTGTTGGCGAGACAGAGGACTTGGAAATGCGCTTGCCCATTAGAGTACAGCGCGTAGACGAGACAATTGAGGAATTCATCTACGATATGTTGAGCATGTGTAACAAGCTGGATGCGACGATGTCAGAAGCGTCAAAGATTAGGTACATTCTGAGGGGCCTACCAGCAAGTCTGGTAGAGAAAGTGATGTTGTTAGAAAACAAATCAGTGGACCAATTAATACAGAACCTACGCAACATTGAGGCTGGCAGTTATTATGCCAGGAACACACAGGCAGTCAATGAGAGGACCTCTTTTGGCAATGTGGTTAGGGCAAGAGTGGCACAAGGGAACCGCTGTGAGGGAGCAGTGGCTCAGAGTGAGGTAGGATAGTTAAAGAAGACTCTGGACTTGTTGGGTAAGCAAATGCAGGACATGGTAGGGCAGATGAGGGCCATGCAAAGAGCACAAAAGATACCTCAGGATCTACCGAGGGGTAAACAGGCCGAGACAAATACTTAATTAGGTGCTCTTCTAGCCACAACCGGGTAAGGGAGCAGACACACCATAATGGTAGGCCGCAGAGGACACCGAATGGCCGCCCTATTTGCTTCAACTGTGGGAAAGTAGGCTATGTAAGAAAATACTGTCGAGGGCAGGGAAGGAACGAAACTTCCCAGCAGTCGGAAAACAAATTATGACGAACCATGTACAGGGAAAGGGCTCGTCTGATAAACAAAAAGTTTCCTTGTCAATGGAGCTAGGAGTTATATGTGTACATGCTCAGCTGTTTGGGAAACTTACCCCGTTTTTGATTGGTAGTGGAGCTTCTGTATCGCTTGTGGATGACCGGTTAGTACCAAGGCAATTTTGGAAGGAAGCTAATCCTAGGGTTTTTTCAGGCTTGTCAGGACAAATACAGTCTATTTCATACATGATTAACATAAAATTCAAATTAGGCAAGTTTGAGTACTCACACCCAGTAGCTGTTATGAGGGCACCAGTCAATAGTGTCATTCTGGGATGTGACTTTTTACAGAAATTTCAGGCGCAGATGTCATTCAGTAGAGTAGGTCACCATTATTTGTGGTTGAACCACCCTAATCGAGGGAAAGAGGTAAATTCAGATACTATTCAGGAGGCTGATGAGGGAACACAAGAGTGGTGCTACAGAGCTGGGACCAATTTGTTTAGAGGAGACCAACCCTTTAGTGACTGAGCCAGTGCAGGATAGATCATGTTTGAGGTTAGGTGTGGTGACAGTTAAAGATTCTGTCCGATTAGAACCACGCACACATCAGGCCATTTAATTTGAATTTAGTAGTAATCAGTTACCCACTAAGGTGCTGATTGAACCTTTTGAAAGATTGTATGACCAATTTTCAGTGTTGATACCATGCAGCATTCTATGTAAAGAAAAATAGACAGTTTTGTGGGTAACGAACGTAGCACCTCATACAGTTACTTTGCCGCAAGGAATGAAATTAAGCGTTTTGTGGCCTTTTGAGGAAACGACAGAGTCACAACCTATTTCGTCTACTGTTTTTCAAGCTCACGATAGTTGTGATTTTGACGAGAGTAAATCAGACACAAACCCGAACATGTTGCCTGACCAGAATTGGGAAATAAATGAATTTGTTGTTTAAATATCAACAATGTTTTAGCTGGCACTCTTAGCCAGTTAGGCCGTACACACGAAGAGGTGGCCACTCTTGATACACGTGACAGCACACCGATTACCTCGGTACCTTATAGGGTACCCTCAGGTGAGCGAGAGGTAATACATGACATTGTTTAGGAGCACATCAAGAATGGCATAGTTAGACCTTGTAGTACTAGCTGGTGCTCACCAGTAGTGTTGGTTAGGAAGAAGAATGGTGACTTTCGTCTTTGTGTCGACTACCACCGGCTGAACAGTGTTGTAAAAGATGACAAGTACCCACTGCCTCGTATAGACTATTTCTTGAGTTACCTTTTTGGGGCGAGATTTTTCAGTCATCTCGATATGAACGCAGGTTATCACCAACTTAGGGTTGCTAAAGCTGACCAGGAAAAGACATCTTTTGTGACACCTGAAGGCACTTTTTCTTTTGAGACGCTTCCGTTTGGCCTTAAAACAACCCAGTCGATATTTCAACGCTATATGGACAAGACACTAGCAGGGTTAAAGTGGGGTTCTTGTCTTGTTTACTTGGACGATGTGTTAGTAGCTGGGAGTACTTTTGACCAATATTTACAAAGATTAGAATCAGTTTTACAACGTTTCGACAAAGCTAATCTCACCCTGAAACCAGCTAAATGTTCTTTTGGATGCGAGGAAACCGATGTGTTAGGCCACTTAGTTAATGCAGAGGGTATCAAACCTCATCCTGACACAGTCAAAGCAGTGAAGGAATTCCCCCAACCTAAAGATGCCAGGGGCATAAGAAGCTTTTTAGGTCTTGTTTCATTTTACAGGAAATTTATTCAAAATTTTTCTCAGATCGCTAAACCTTTGTCTAGTCTTTTAAAAAAGAATGAAACTTTTACCTGGGGGAAACCCCAAGAACAAGCATTTCAGGCCTTAAAGGAAAAATTAACTTCATCCCCTACTTTAGTACATTTTCAGTAAGGCGAACCGATTAAATTCCACACTGACGCTAGCACCCTGGGTACTGGGGCCATAATTATGCAACGACGCGACGGAAAATTGCATCCTATTGCCTATGCGAGTCGTACACTCACTCCAGCTGAGTCTAGGTACCCAATCACATATTTAGAATGCCTTGCATTAGTGTATGCCCTTGATCAGTTTAGACCCTATATCTATTTAAAGCCGTTTACTATAGCGACAGACCACCACAGTCTGTGCTACATGGACAACTTAAAGATGAACGCACATAGTGCTGGGAGAATAACCCGGTGGGCCCTGAAGATGCTCGAGTATACTTTCGACATCAAGTACTCAAGCGGCAAGAACCACTCCCACGTGGATAGTTTGAGTTGCAATGCAGTAGATAGGGGAACTGAGGAAGACGAAGAGAAAGCCCTGGACTTGCCAGTATTTTCACTCCCTGGTTTCGACATGAGTAAAGCGCAGAGAAATTATCCCACCCTGCTGCCCCTGATTGAAGAAGTCGAACATCCAACCTATGATAATTCAAAATTAGGCCGCCTAGCTAAGAATTTTTGTTTAAAATATGGCATTTTATACAAGTTTAACCCTAGACCTGAAGGTAGGCAAAAACTTTTGGTTATCCCCGAAAGCCTAAAAAGTGAAATTCTCTCAGAGGCCCATGACAACCCCTTGATAGGAGGCCACTTGGGTCTGGCTCGGACGGTAGACAATATCCGTCGTAGGTTTTACTGGAAAGGCCTGGCGAAAGACGTAGAGAAGTACACCAGGACGTGCGTAGATTGCCAGACGAAAAAAGGTACCAATAGGAAGCCAGCTGGTCTCTTACAACCTATCCCCGTGGGTGGACCCTTTGACCGCGTGGGAATAGACTTGTTGGGACCTTTCCTTAAGACCACCAAGGGAAACAAATATGTCGTCATGTGCATTGATTACAGCACACGCTGGGCAGAGTCGAAGGCTGTCCCCAATGGCTCTGCGAAAGAAGTAGCTCAGTTCGTACTGGAAAATGTAATATGCCGCCACTCAACACCGACTTCGATCCTGAGCGATAGAGGGCAGGTCTTTAGCTCCGCGATATTTAGTGAGTTGTTGCGACTCATGGACATTCAGGGCGCTATGACCTCTGGCTATCGACCACAGTGTAATAGGGCTGTTGAGAGGCTGCATGCTACACGATGTACATTATAATGGTGTGCCCGTGCGCATTTTATCTCTTTCTCACTCCAATCTTGTGACGTCACTCCGTACCCAGATAGCTCGGAATGGCCATTTAAATGTATACAAATCCGTGCTTCTTTTCACGTCAACGGCGATTTTTAAAGAAACTACGAGGTGCAAGCTGATCGGAACGCTCTGGAAATAAACTTGAATAGATACTTCGTGTGATCATAATAGTAACAACCGGTGATTTACATATGAAAAAACTTTTATTGGTGGTTAAATATGTGCCTATCAGTGCAAGCAAGACGACTTCGGCTCGTTCTGCTGTACTCGCATAAAAGCTAAATAATGAAGTTAGTATGTTGTTTAGCACAACGAAATGTACAACAATTTGCAAAATATGGTCTTCAAAATTCTTCCATGCTCATCCACGAAACGTATTCTGCGAATTAGCTGTTTGCTTTCCATGTAAATAATGTTTATGAAGTGAGGGGTAAAGTGATTTTTTTTTACGTTTATAGGTAGAAACTCATTACAAAACAGTTTATATATTACGAAAGTCAATATTTTTGTGAAAAATTGAAATGTTTTAGGTTCTATTATTTGGTCAATATTTTAAAAGTAACGTTCTGGCCTAACCTACAATTTGCATAATGTAGCTTGAACATAAATAAAGGTAAGTGTTATGCAAACGTTTGCCAAACCTGGCTGTTACAATGTGTTTAATAATTTTTCTTAACATTTATGTCCGGCAACTACAATTCAACTGTGGTTGCAACGTCGGTTTAAATGGATATTTTAAGCCAATGCCCTAACAATGTTTACATTGTCAAGCATGCACATGTTCAGGAGAAATTTTACAACAAAATCAATGGATTTTTAATCTTTATTGTTATCTTGCACTATGATGCAGACATATAATATTAGTGGCTTGCCTAACTTCTACATTTTGTGAAGCATTTTAAAACATACTTGATTTCAACTCGCCAAAATTCAGCTGTTGATAACAATAATAATAACTATTTTACTAGGAATTGGACAACCACCTATTGGCAAGCTATAAGTTAACCTCTTCCACAAACACCTCCTAAACTTTCCAACCCCTTCACTGATACCTACTTCTCTAACAGCTAATTCCACGTCACTTCCTTGTCAGCCTCATAAGCATAGAATGCCTATGGTACCTTGCTGTGTTATGCTCTTCAATATCGGAATCTTCTCACTACCATTCCATCTTCCTCTATACTCCAACAATCAGCATAATTTACCCCAGCCTCTCCCTCACCATTCACCCTCTTATACATCCTGACCAGTCTTTCCAGTACTCTTCTT
>PNEQ01002782.1:38607-60121 GCA_003012365.1 Medauroidea extradentata | reverse complement strand
ACTTGATGTATCTGGAACGTTGCCCACTGGTACGCCGGTGCTTTTGTAAATGTTGGTCAAATCTCCTGTTGTAATTGTGGAAGTTAAACAATAAATCCGCTGGTAGTTGAGGGTCGTGGAAACGCCAGTGTACAGAAGTAACAGAACGTATTTTTATTTGGTGAAAATCCCTCCAACAAAGTTGCAATTAGCTCCACTTTGAAGAAAAAAAGAACCCTAGGAAATCCCTTGGCAGTGAGGGAAGCGCGGCCCGAGGGCGGGTCGCGTTACAATAGTTGTTTTATGGGAATAAACCGAGTGACTAAAATTTTAGAAACTTTTATGTTTTTGCACACACGTGATAATATAAACCTGTATATTACAAACAGCAAAAATTTTGGTCCCTTCAGGTTTGTATGAAGGAGTTTTGACTGTACTATTACCTATGTTTCAATCTCTCTGGCAAAATTCCAGTTATTAGAGGTACCAAAGTTTTTTTCTTTACGGTAAACATAGCTGTCCTAAAAGTGTCCATGTTGAACTGAACGTTACGAGCATGTCGGCTATTACAGAATACTTTTCAGCTTTAATCAGTACGAGAGTAGATGTTTATATTTACTTGCAGCATCTACTCAGGACATCACTCTATCCTGATCCCACCCTCCGAGGTGGAAGTGAACCCTGCGCTGTGGTTAACTGCCGTAAGCCAGTACCGAGTCAGAGATACGTTCTGTTCCTATGGTAAGTACCTGCAATCACAGCACCTATGATATAGCAATTAACATAGCCTCAATGAGCCAAGCTCTGAAATATCATGCAAGATTCCCGCTAAATCATTTTTATTACAGGACATTAAGCGGTGACCATATAATTTTATTGGTGGAAAGTTTGTAGCAAAGTTAAGTGCACATCGCAGTCTGAGTTTCACATACATTTGGTTAGTACATTTTGAAGTACGGCAGTCTGAAAGGCCTGTTTTTAGCCATGTTGGAGGGCTTAGAAAGTGTGTTTGTAATGAGCATAGTGTCTTAACAGTGAGGTTACGACCTTATCTTGAGCTGGTGCTCTGTCTCAGGGTTTAGGGTTATTCCCTTGTTTTTTTGTGGAGCAAGGGCCCGGGGTTTATTCTCTCTTTGTTTTCGGACTCTGTGTCATTTGAATGGCGGACTAGTTGTCTAGACGGCCACTAGATTTCTCTGCCTACCTTCGAATGACGTCGATCCAGGGTGAGGGAAGTAGGGGAGGGGGGTGGAAGTAGGATTAACAACTAGCAAGTGAGGAGGGTCGAGCGCGGCGACATGCTCTTACTGTCGGCAACTGGACGGTGATGGGTGTGCCTAATGTTACGATAGGCATTGGGCGTGAGGACCTCGTATGACGCTGAATGTGTTGCAAAGTTTTGCCCCTGCTGAATCGTTGCTTACACAAGGCGACTACTGTAGTGAGTTCACTCGCTGCGGAGAAGAAACCAACACAGGTTTGGAGTCATCAGTCATTCATTCAGCTGGTATAATGGCAGGAACCGTTACTTTCTTGGCCTGTTCATCAATGGGCAAAGCACTGTAAGTTTAGACCTGTGGAAAAGTCTGGCCTACTTCTCAGAAATCTAGTCATAGAGTCGTGAGAATTCATCTGTGGCGAGCTGATTTATAAAGGAAATTGTCGATGGGACAATAGGGGAGACATTATGAAACTGAGTCAGTGTCATCTAGACTCATAAAATTGGCAGCGAGTTTAACTGAGCCATTGAGCGATTCTGCTGTTGTATGTGTTTGAGTCCAGAGTTGTGCCTGCAAAGATTAAATGTTATGATGTAAAACTGATAAAATAGTGGTCATTCAAAATTGTGCTAAATGTAAGCTCCTCAATTTGGGGCTAATATTATTTATTTTTCAGTTAATTGATGTATTGTGTGATCGTAAGATTTGAAGTGACCTTGCCAACTAAAGGATCATGATTGGACTTTCGGAAAAAGAGGGCAACACCTGTAATAATTTCTGTATTAAGTTGCATTTTGTTGAATCAATATATTGAGTGGTGCTCCCTGTGAATTGGGTAAATTGTTGGTACAATGTTATTGTTATGAAAGGATAGCGAGAGAGTATGTTCCATTACTCGTTCCACTCCGAAAAGAGTAATATTTTTATTTATTTAGTTTCTAAACAATTGAAAGAGAACAAAAGGGTCTCGAGATAAAGGGCAATGAAACCTCGAGCAGACACTGCTGAATCTGAAGTGTGTCTTCTTTTTGTACGTTGACACAATGGGCACGTGTGGAAGGTTTTTTGTAGAAAATACCTGTTTACAAACTCACTGCAACACATTTGAAGCGTGAGGTAGGCATCAGCCTGAAGCTATTGTTTCTGTATCGAATTACCTTGCTGTAGGTGAAATGTTAATGTCTCTGTCTACTTAGCCTGCAGCCATGAAGTTTAAATTGAAAATAAAATTAAAATCAATCAGTCCTCAGTAGACCAATGATTTAAGGCTGCTCTTTCAAACAAAAATAATTTTATTGCTGGTTTTTTAGTTTTGTGAAATGTACATTTTTACACTGTGTTTTTTATGTTTAAGCATTAAATATTGTAGCAGTTTCCTGAATGAGTTTGACATGCAACACTTTTTTGTTTCAGAGTCACCTTTTAAAAAGTTAATTGAAAATTGGACAAAGAGAAACGTGGGAAAATTCGGTTAGACTAAAAATTACAACATTATATAGGAATCTGGAATATTCACAGAATTGTACTTGTGTGAGTAAACAAAAAATGCATATGACACATTTATTCAGTTGATAAAACGTATCGTCGAGCTGCATTTTTTATTTACTCACCTGCAAGTACAATTGTGTGAGTTCCTGTGAATTTCTATGTAAATGTTACGTACAGTATTTTAATTTATCGAAAATCAATTAATTTTGAGATTGATTCCACATTAAAACTCTATGGCTACAGGCTAGGTACACAGAGCATTTTTGCGCGGTAGAGGCTTTAAAGCGACAGAGCTATAAGGGCGACCTTGAAGTGCGCATCAAATGTCACATTGCCACAACGAGCCCGGCACTGAAATAGCTTGCAAGATCTAATTTTATTATTGTACTTTCAGCAGTGAACATTTAAAGGTATTGTTTGTACTATGTAGTAAAGTTCGCTACACATTTCTATCTTGAGTTTTGCATGCAGCCAGTTAGTACATTTTGAAGTACGGCAGTCTGAATAGACTATTTTTAACTATGTTGGAAGGCTTCGAAACAATGTTGTTAGTGAGCATTGTGTCGTAACGACATTACACTCTTATTTGAAGTGAGTTTTTTGTACGTTGGCATAAGGGGCACATGTGGAATAGTTCGTAAAAAAATGTATTTACCAACACACTCAAATACATTTCATGTGCATGGTAAGGGGCAGCCTTAAGCCCTACTACATACCTTTAAGTGTGTCAACATAAAAGTCGCTGAATGGATAATGAATAGTAGCTGTGCTTGTGAGGGATGAACGCAAGGGAGTAAGGCGCATCTTGTGTCGGTGTGGCAGGCGTGATGGAGTTGTGCACCAAGGGTCTGGGCTCGTCCGTCAACCAACTGAAGCAACGCGGAGTGAACCTAGGCTGCGTGCGCACCTGTGTCGTCGTGGCAGAGGAGCGACCGCGCATCACCCTCACCACCAGCTTCTCCAAGCTGTTCTCTGCCCTGGGGCTCAGCCCCCGTGCCGTCTCCACCAGCTTCGGCTGCCGGGTCAACGTCGCCATCTGTCTGCAGGTTGGTACCAGCCAGAGCGTCACTGGTTCAATGTTTGTTCTACAACATTTTAAATCAACCTTTGCTTTATTGCGAAGGCTGATTTCAAAAGCTGTAGATCATACAAAACTGAAGATCTTACAAAATGTCAACCCTTTGAAACTGGTTGAAGTTTACCCTTTGAAACTGGCAGCTAATTAAAATTTTCTTTGTGTGTGAACATTATAACAAATACCAGATTAGGAAAAACATAAATTATGTGGTATGCAATTACTTTACATAAATAAAAATAACAGGCAACTAATGAATTATTTTTCTTTTAAACACAGTTATATTTAAGAATATTGTTAACATGATTCTATTAAGTTAAATGTATTTGTAGTTGCAATGTGTGAGTGGTCGACTGTTAATATGGTTTTATAACAATATAACAGTGTTTCTTTATTGATACATACAGCACCTACTAATACCATGTTTTTGTTTGTTTGGCTCAGATTGGTTGATTTGTTGAGTGAGTTTTCAGGTTGAGGTTTATACTTGCAAGGTCTGACTGTAGTGACGCGGATGTCATCCTGGAGCAAAACTGTTTTTTTTTTTTTGTGTGTGTGTTCGTGCATGTGTGTGACAGTTGGAGATGTTATTTGTGTAATAATAAAGCTACTGTTTAACATACATTTACTCAGTGAAGATGATCCCAAACAAAGAGAGTTGTAACGTCATGTGGAGAGCGGTGTGTGTGTGTAAATGTGAGCTTGTCACTGGTCACAGGGAGCCTCGAGCCCGGAGCCCTCCACGGTGTACGTCGACCTGCGAGCACTACGTAATGACAGGGTGTCGCTGGTGGAGCGTGGCAGCCCACACTCCCTCTGTCTCATGGAGTCTGGTAAGCTGCTGCCCGGAGTCAAGGTCATCATAGCCAACCCCGAAACCAAGGGCCAGTGCGGCGACTCGCACCTCGGCGAGGTACGTAGCAGCCCTTCGTAATTCTGTCACTTTGTCGCAAAGCCATATTCAGGGGAAAAGCTTAGGAAGCGACAGTCTTTCAGGGTTGGGACCGTCGCTGTTCACATCTTCAGAATATTAGTAAAACTTAAATACATTGAACATAAAGTCTATAACTACCAGGAACAGCACAAGCAATGAGGTTTAGTAGATAGATATAAAATTTAGTTTCAGTTTTGTAAAAATCCTTTGGTCATGTGTCTGTGGGGGGGGGGGGGGTTTATCACCCCCATTGCCCTCTCTTCCATTCCCTCTTAGGATCTTCACCAGGTAACTACAGTAGGGCTCTAAGTAGAGTATATTACAAATGGTTTTGATTTCATTCCCATATACAGTAGTTATCAGTGTTTAAGACAAATCATACAATTTCATCGCAGTCGTTAACTGTGCCCACGGTACCCAGACCAAGTCTAGTGTCAATCAATGTAAACTGAACCAGACAAGACGAAACACAACGTCACACACGGACAGATCAACGCTAGAGTTTCTATAAACACCTGCATTCTTCCTCAAATCATTATGTTGCATTACCAATTTTCTGCATCCTGTATTTTATTCTGGACTATATTTAAGTTCATTGAAATACATCATACAAATATAGTTACATGGTAATGCAAGAAAATAAATTGTAAGATTTGGCATTGCAGTAATTTTTACTGACCATTAAAGAAAATAAGTATAGTGGAATCCCGTTACTACGAGAGTTCGTAACAGCATAAAAAATTGTCGTAGTTAAGAGTTGTCGTAAGAACAGAATGTTTATATAAACAAACAATTTTCTAGGTTGTGCCAGCTTCTTAAGCAGACACCGTATACACAGGCTGCCAATATTAGTCGAGTTGTATCAGACTAAGGCACACAGCTGCTTTTAAACTCCCTCCCATGAGTTAACACTCAACATCACTAATACACAACAGCTACAAGGTTCAAACAGGTACTAATAACGTTAGAGCAAGATCTTTGTAGCAGTAAATGTATTACGATATCAATATCAGGTACATTGAGCAGTTACAAACAACACGGCGACGATGTCAAACTGGCCATGACCCAAGAACAATAATCAAATAGCTGTTAAACAAGACGCAATTAAATTAGAAACAATTACTTAAGTATGCACGAGCTAATACAACAGCTCTCCATTATTAACCAAATTAATAAAAAGCAGGGAAACATCCTGCTTGTGCCAAGCTCACGCTCGTGGCGACACAACCCTGATTGTCAAACTCAACAGAAGAATAAACAGAATCAAACCGAACTAGAATAGAAAACAGCAACCAGAAAATAAAACAAGAAAGCTATAAACTTACAAAGTATACGCCAGGGAGTGTCGCAGCGGTCGCGAGCTCACACAACTACCCACTAACCGGGCCGGGAGAAGACTGACTGTCCAGCACACACACTCCAGCCAACTCAGCTGGCGCGGAGGGGAAAGGAGAGGGGAGGAAGGAGGGAGCACACGAGCATTGCTGACTACAGCTGAGCGGACCCGAAGACGTCCAAGCGGCGATCACAACAAACACTGCTTCGGGGCACTCAAATTCTCGTCTAGCACATAGGACCGTTAATCCACAAATTGCAAATATTGCACCAATATGAGGATCTTCTTGGTTTCCAGGCTTGGGAGTCTCAGACTCCCAGTACAAGTTTAATGACGTATATGGGATAGGGACAATAACAGTACAGTTTACCTTGGCTAGTTTCTCTGCTATTATAAAACAAGACTGCCAAAAATGATAGGCATGTGTTTATTAGGAGTAACATTCAATAATTTTATTTATTTCACGATTTTAATTAGCTTTTTGTTACCATTTTCACTCGCTACAGCACGGCAAAACGTATGGTAAACAAAACAAAAATGGACGTCTAGCGAGGCGGGAACTAAAACTAACAGCACTGCCAGCTCACTTGTAATTGACTGGAACAAAAAATGCTGCACCAATAAGATCTAATGAATGCACTAACAAAATATGCACGGCTGTTCCACTTAACCCACTTTCTGAAGTAGCGAAGTCAAAGCAACAATAACAGTTTTTAGTACGAGTACAGTTTATTTATCCATTCCAACATAAATTTCGCTAAAATTAAAACCTATTGTTAAGAAATCATAACACGTAACGTATAAAAACACGACACAAGAAGTTAATGAACTTACTCGGGTTACGCTGGGTAGTGTAAAACTTCAACTCCAGGCGTTCAAAAAGTGATCCATATGAAGTTTCCTTTTCATGCGTTGCCATGATCGGGAAAATTTAACGTGTTCTACAAACAACTAGGTTAAGTTACGTAAACGTAACTTTTTAAATTAACTTCTTGCAGTATAACACACACAACAAAAAAAATCATAGTGAGTTTGAAACTGATTCTGCGAAAACCGTTCGTTATAATAAAACCAAAATGACACAAGCGATGATGTGTACTCGGTCCACATGCCACTTTCGCTTTCGTGCTGTACCAAGATGGCGTGAATAACAATCGAGGTCGAGCAAGTCACGGCAGCGTTGCCAGATGCAGCTGCATTTCCACCGTTTTCATATCTCACATTTTTCACTCTGCCACGCTGAACGTTGATTATCACGTGTGCTTGTATTTATTATGTTTACTTGTAATTTAAAAAAAAATAATTTTGTGCGGGAATGTTGATAGTTGTTGCTTGTGAATCTCTCGTATCTATGATCGTGCTTATGACGATACCACTCGTAAATACACATATTAAACTGCATACACAAACTGACGGTGCATTACAAAACACTCGTAATTACGAACGTCTCGTAATATCCCATACTCGTAGTAATGTGATTCCACTGTATTTAATTTCTCATATGTGAAGAGGAAAGAAAGTTGTTTTATCTTAATGAGGACTTTGTATATAGTCAGGATTATGTACAGCAGTTCAAGGCTCTTCCTACTAAGCTTGTAGTTATATTAGTATTTAAATGGTGAATAAACATAAAAATGTTTTCAATGGACCAACAAAAAAAAAAGTGTTCTGCAGAAAATTTCCAATCCAATACTAAAACTAAATTGACAGAGTTTCTTCTGCAGCAGTATTCTTCTAGAAAGCACACCCAAGGAAGCTGGCTTGACCAGTGAAACGTCTCAACCATGCAATAATTTTGTCGTCCGTCTGTTTTTTTTTTTCTGTGTTTTTTTACCTGCAAGTACAACTCTGTAAGTACTAGTGTGTTCCTGTGTACATGTTTTAATAATTAGTAGCCTAGAAGCTGTTTCCTTTCTTAAGTTTTTTTTTCCTTCAAAGAGTTATTTTTAAAATTAGGATTATTGAGACAATTGAGTACAATTCAGTTAATTGTTTTATAACTATGTGGAATTCTTGTCAATTATTAAACGTGAAAAGGAGTACAGTTGTTACAAAGTAAAATTTTTTTGGTTATATATTTTTTGTGCGATTTTAGCTGTGAAAGTCACAGTTTATACTCTTTGTGTAGCTATTGTAAGAAAAACTAAAACATTTACATTAATGAAACTTTGTAGGTGAAATTTCTTCATATTTGGGTATTCGAAGACATGTCTTTGATTTCTCCATGAAAAGTCCTTTTGACTTTTGACCCCTTTCGCCCCAATCGCCAAGTGTTTTAAGGGTTCCCAACAGGGAGTGAAACAGGGCTAGCTTATTGAAGTGGTAGAGCTGAGACTTGATGGGGTCCGTGCTGGGTGTGGAGGGGAACTACGTCACCGGGAGAGTGCCGTCCCGAATTTGGCCTTGCGCTGATCTCTGTTCTCTGGGGCGATAAGTGGGGGATCTGTTTTTTTCTTGAGTGTTCGGGTAGGCCGCGTGGTCACTCAGCTATGTTAGAAGAGCCGCAGCAGGAGCTGCTGCTTCCTTTCCGAGATTGGCCATTTCGGCTTGGGGGTGGCTTGGTCCTCAGAAATAAGTTTCTGGATACGTTTGTGCAACAGCACCGTGGGCGTGGTGGTGTCTTGATAGGACTCAAGAGGGGCACCTGCTCATGGCGGATGTCCCTCAGAATCTGAGAGAACAAGATCTTTCCTCGTTGATGAGCTGGTGGTTCCATCTGACTTCAGGCCTGAAGGACCTTCAACTGTTCACACAAGTATACTAGCGTGGACTCAGGCCCTGGAAGTTTTTGCAGTATGGAGATGACCCTGTGAGGCGGCCGGTATTTGACTGGTCGGTATTGCCGGCGTTATATGGTGGATTGCAACTTCCTCACCTTCAATGATGTCTCGTTCCTCATGCATTGTTCTCAAGGATGCTTTGCCACATTTAGAAAGGAAACACTGTTGATTCACTTTATGCATCAATATATTACACTTGAGTCACAGAGTATTTACACAAACAATGTACAGTCTTACTTAGAGCACTTTTGCTACTACTTCTAACACGTGGTCACTGAACTGTCGGGAGCCTCGTTCGCTGATTTAACTAGTTTCCGCCTCCGACGGAAGTACGGTACCAGTAAGTAGGGTGCCTTGGGCTCCCAACTTACTCTTAGGGCAAGGAACGGGTGGTAGGTAGGAGGGTTTAGGTGTGCCTCACTGCCCACAACCCATAGTTAGAGGAGCGAGAGTTTAGGTGTGCCTGGCCGGCCCACAACCCTGGATTGGAAGGTAGGCATGAAGTCTGGTAGAGGTAGGAAGATTTAGGTCTACCTGGTCGGCCCACAACCCGTGGGTGAGAGAGGAAGGGGGAGCGCCTAGTTAACTCGGTGGGAGCTGAGCCCTAGAACACTCTTTGCATGGACTCCTCGCCCTCCTTATATACCCATCCGACGCGGTGTAAGTCCCAATAATCCGGGTGGACAGAAAATAGCAGATGGACGTGCTGAGCTTCTGCTGTTGCAAGGATACCACTCGTATAAACACATATTTTCCCCATTCAAATATCTCCTACCGCATGTTACCGTAAAACATTAATATTAATTAAAAATACATAAACACAAAAACATTACACATAATTTCAGGTGACTATACATACATACAATAATTTAATGGTGTGTTTCACGTGCTTGTAAATAAAGTCAGTGCACGTAGTTGGCACTTTGTTTATATAAGATGGCTGTGTTTATCAACAGTGTCTTGGCCATGGCTACAAAGTTTGTTACGTAAAAAAATACATAAGGAAAGCAATTTAAATACATTACAAATAATTATTTAGGCACACTACGTATATTAATACATACACTGGATATCTGAACAAGTGAGTACTGGCAAGACTTTGAGGTTCGGATTATCACATGCTGAGGAACGGCAATGCGGGTTATTTGCCAACATAGTTTAGGGAGACAAGCATACAAAGTGTTAACAGTTAGCAAACTGGAGTGCGTCACTTTTATAAAAGTGTTAATTCATTAAAAATGTGGAAAAATATTCTTGTGTAGAATTGCATTAAATTTTTGTTTACTGAATTTTCCAGAACATAATCATAATTTGGAAAGTAATATTTTGTTGTCACCATAGTTTGTGTGATAAGTCATTTAGTTTTTCTTTTAATGGCTTCACAAAAATGTCAAAATTGTAATGCTTACAGCTAATACACCAAAAATATGGTACTAAAATGAGTTTTACATTGTGAAAAATACCCATTTTGGTGTTCTGACAAGAACTCCGCAAAAATATAAAATTGTGACCTCGAAGGTACTCAACATACATAACAGAAAAGTAAGAGACAAAACTGCCAGCTACAGTTGTCAAGAGAGTGTAGTATATGTTATACTGTATTAATGTTGCGGACAGATCTGGGTGCAGTCAAGCCACAATGCCAGCGGCTACTTCACAATCTACGGGGATGAGAGTGACTATGCGGACCACTTCAACGCGCGGCTGGTGACAGGCCACACGGGCGAGGTGTATGCGCGGACAGGCTACCTGGGCTTCCTGCGGCGCACGGAAAGCAGCACACAGCCCAGCGCAGAGCCAGCCGGCGGAGGTGAGGACGCAGACGTTCGCCCCGAGCCTGCTGCAGGTGCACACGCTTGTCCTCCGCTCACGCGCACCTTCCTCTTTGCTTTTGCTCACCGTGCTCGTGCCTCTGCGTCCGTAGTCTTTTTGTTGTTTCACAATTCTCAGAATGTTTTGTATGCTGATGCATTTATACAATTTAAAAAAAAAAAAAAATGCAGCACAGTTTTATAACATGTACGGTACTTGGGAGAACCTGAATTTGATACATAGCCTAGCTGGTCAATTTGCCATGTTTTCTCAACTCAATCCAGACAAATTCTAGGATGGATCGTTAATATAAGCCATGTTCTCTACGACAGTGATTCTGTATTTTAAGATTTTAGCCCTCAGTTGTACCTAACTCTTTTTTGTCTAGGTAGAGTGTTGTGAGAACTTCAATTTTTAGATTAGCTGTGCACAAGTAAATTGTACAATGTTATTCAACAACAACAACAAAATTGATGGGAAAAGCATTTCAACATACAGTACGTAAATCCTCGATCTAACAGCAGCAATCTAATGACTTGTGGACCGTCGTTTTAGATTGAGGTTCTACTGTATATGTATTTTTTCTCATTATTTGTGGATGTTTTTTCTTCTATACTACATATTCCACTGCGTATTGAAAATTCAAATTTGTTTTTGTGTAATAGATGTAGGGTGCTATTTTTTTATTAGTATTGTAGAGTCTTGTTATAGCGAAATGTCACAGTTCTGGGTTCGAACTTCACTATAGCAGTGTCTTCGCTATAGCCGAACTTGGCAGATTATGACCCCTAAACTCAAACATTGCATTAAAATGGTCTTTAATGTTATTTAATTACAAAGTAGTACGTTATTTTAAAGAAATATATGTATGTTTATTTTAACAGGTAAGTATGCGCTGGTTACAATGATACTGAGCCCGCCTCTAGCAGGCACCGTAGTTACAGGCTGCTAATCTTGGCGTTGCTAAGCATCGACCAAGGCCCAGTGCCACTCACCAGTACCCTTCCCATTAGAACACACATTAAACCAACGACAATGACACAGGGTTCTCTAAGCTACCAATTATGAAAGTCAGATCTAGGCAAAACAATTTATATAACGTAAGTCATCATACAAAGCTTAATAGTTTCACATGTATTCTCCACTGAGAAGTTGATACAGAATTACAATAAAAGATTAAGAGAGAAATACTAAGCTGCTGTAGCCGACACACGCGCGCCACTTTATTCCATTAAAAAATAGGGACAAATCCCTAGTCGTACAGGGCTCGCGGCCGCGACAGCACACCCTCGACGTGTCATCAACGCAAACAAACAATTAACCAAACCTAACTGAAAAAACACGAAAAAACAAGACCACTAAACTCAAACAAATGGAACTTACCAATGACACAGCTCAGGTGTGGCACCGCGGTCGCAAGCTAAACACAACCGCCCACGGTCGGGCCTGGGAGAAGACTCATTGTCACGCAGACGGGAGCGTCTGAGCTGGGCACGGGTGGGAGAAGTGGGGGAAGGAGGGGAGAGCGAACACGAGCACATCCGACGGCGGCCGACCACGGCCGAAGTCCGAGCGGGAAGTTCAAACCATTAAGCGCACAGGGCACAAGCACCAAGTTCCTCCAAAGCAACCTCACTGCCAGTCCAGAATATGTAAATTTAACAAATCTTCAAGTGTGGTGAATCGGAGTCGCCGACTCCCAGTACAATACCAAACAAGTACGGGTGCAACTATTCGCTAAGTCAAAACGGGCCAAAAACTCTGCCGCGTCATGTAAGTATGACTATCAATCGCTGGAACATCTCAACAGTGTCCTGCCCGCCCAGGCGCACAGCAAGAGTGCACGCGCCAACAGAGTCAACATAATTACACTGCCGACCGCTGCAGACCAATGTAATCAGTTTGAGGAGCGTAGCAATTTATTTAGGTAATGCTGGTGTTATTTGCCAGCAAAAATAAGCGGCGCCAACATTGGTAGTTGCTTTATTTTCGCGCACTAGTCGTGAACTGTGTTTAGCGGCGGCACAAAGTTAAGTTCGAAGCCAATTAGTAGTAACAGAAGTGGACACACGTGTATGCATTGACTTTGAGTAAGGTCACAAGTTTGTGATGTTATTCCGGCAGTGTGCCGACAGAAAACATGTCTGGCCTAGATAGACAAATCTTTGATAAGAAATGCTAAAGCTAGACATGCTCGTTTTCACACACGGTCCACCACCCGTAATTTAAATTTGCTTTTTATTTTTTTTCTTCCCCTTCAGCTGTCCAAACAGACTCATTCCAAGACCAAAAAAAAATTTGTGACTTACTCTTGTTCCCACTCTATTCTTGACGGTGTGTACGATACTTAAACAATGCAACGGCCAGCCGGCAAGGATTTATTGCGTCTCGCTCAAGTTTATGGGATGTTTAGTGTGTTAAATTATAATTTGTAATTAGTGTACAGTAAATGTTGAAATTGCCAGTGAACTAAAAGATAAAAACACATACGGCCGACTGTGTAAGCATAAAGGTGAATAGCAAATACAGTCAAGGAGACGGTACACGAGTGGTTGTGTGGATGTATGTCAGAGGGAAAGAGACGCCCTATCGTAACTCCCAGAGGCATTTCTTCTGTATGCGTGGTGTGTGTTTGTATGTGTGTGTGTGACAGGTACAGCACAGCCGACGGCAATTATTCTTAGTGAAGAAACAGCATATGTCCGCTGTTATTCAGTCAGAACATGCAGTTCTTGTTCAAAATAGCTGTGTCGTCATCTGAGTTGAGCGGAAGCTTTTTGGAAGCGCCTGACAAATCGGGCTGATGTGCCCGGCCACGTCGCCGAGGATCAAGGCGCTCTCCCGGGGAATTTATCATTTTCTAGGAGACTTTCCCATTTTATCGCCGTTCCTTTGCATTTGCGAAAATTCTGGGCCTATAATTATAGCTGAATTCTAATGAACATAGAGTATTTAAAATAACCTTTCCTGCTCGCGATGTTAACTTTTTCCATTTTATTTCTTCAAAATTATTTTAAAATTTTTTGTTGGCGGGCATTGAGAATACTGTTGTATTTGCGTTGTTGTAGTGGCCTATGCTGTAGTTACAGGGCTTTCTCGATTCTACGTATATCCAAATCCAAAGTCGTAATCAAAAATCATAATCAATAATTAAAATCAGAAACGCAAGCTGTATGTGAAACTAAACACGGTTGAAAGCACAATGATTAACTACGGTAACGTAGCCAACGGTCACCTGGGTTGAAAAGAGGTGGGGGAAATAAAGGGCGCAATTCTATTTTTAGAACAACATGCACTTGAGTTTGAGGAAGGAAGCGAAGTGTCTATACAGAAGCATGACTCACGTGACAGTACCAGCAGGCTGGCTGGGAGGGAGGAGGAGGGGCAGCGGCACTAGAGTTGCATCCGGCTAACAAATACCTACTCACTTCACAAGGTCACGTACATCGCCGCAAGCCTGCTTTACGTGGTCACGAATCTCGCTGCAATCCTGCTTCACACGACTCACTATACATGTTTCTACTCATAAAATTCACGTTTTTCATAGAATTTTTTTGCAATTTTTGACGGTTCCTCAAAAAGACTTCGCTATAACAGTTTTTTCGCTATTTCCGTGTTCGCTATGACATTATTGCTTATCATCATCATTGTGTTTATATAACTACATACAATATATGTATGTGTTCTACAATATGCAGAAAATATTTTAAACCAGCTGTAGTGCAGAATTTTGCTCGTGTTTGAATGGTTTTCAGTAAACCATGCTTGTAAGTTTCCAGATTTGAACTTTCTATGATCAGTGCCTTATGTAATCAAAGTCTTACAGACAGAATTACTAAATTCTGCTTGCTTTATCTTTATTCAGGACTTAAATTGAATTTGAGTGACGTGTGGTGAGTTAAAATGCATTTATTATTATTATTATTATTATTATTATTATTTGGGGTAGTGCTCATTATGTATTGTTATTTTGTAAGATGCGTACTCTTAATGAATTGTGTACATAGTTTTGAAAGTTACCGTATTTACTCGCATAATTGCAAGGGACCAACTACTGCGGTCACTTTAGCAGAAAAAACTTCTTAGCTAGAATGTAAAAATTGTGGAACCTATTATAACAAGAACGACTACAGCAAAGCATTTATTCTTGTGCAAATTTTTATGTGTTGCTCTTCTTAAAATTCAAATACAGTACAAAACTGTACAATGTATATAGAAATTTGTCATAATGCATTTACACACTAGACAACTTGATTGCACAAGTTCCTGGAAAGAATTTAGTGCCTGACATTCCCTGCAAGTGACAGTTGCAAAGACTAATTGAATAACGGGAGTGTGGCGTGCCATCACGCACACCTAAATCCTCCATATTTCATGGCTACAAGACATGGTGGCTGAACCGAGCATTTACATACACAGTCAGCACGGTGCAAAATGTATGCAGGATCGTTTTAAAAGTGTTTCACTGAGTGATGCACATTAATGGATTAACAAGATTTTCTAGTTTTTTTCACCCATGTTTACTACGAACCCCAGAAATATTTTCCTTTATTTTTTCAGAAATGGTTACACTACGGAAGAGTAAATATGGAACACAAGCGTATGTTTAAGTTTTATTTAAAAAAAAAAAAAATCTTAAAGGTTTTTAACACCTCATAATGGATGCAACCCAATTATTTGGACCAAAAGTTTGGTCAAAAAACAGGCAGTGATTATGCGAGTAAATACAGTATGTCACATCAACAGTGAGTAAGGTCATTAGAGATGGTTACATACATCATTACTCAAGAACAGGTACTAGAAAGGAGACACGCATAGCCTTTTTTAAGAAACCATCCCAGCATTTGCCAGGAACGATTTTGGAAACCCCGGAAAACTGAAATTCAGGACGTGTAGAGCCAGGGATTGAACCCGGGTACTCCCGAATGCTAGTCCAACGTGTTGCCATTGTGCCACCGTGCTCTGTTATAACAAACAAGTATTTGTCACTTTGTTAGCTACATTGTATAGTATACAGTTATAATAAGAACAACATTTCTGAAACTTATGTTTAAAAAATTGAATTGGCCTGAATATAAAACCATAAAAATCTTACTTCTAGTCATTGGCTACGTAATGTGGTGGCACACATGCGCTGCAGTACTATGTCCCACGAGTTGTGGTGACAGTTGTGGTGGCACTGATGCTCCCCACTTGTTGCTGCCCACGTGTTTTATTACAATATCAAAAATGTAAACTGATCAGTTCTCACAAATGCCCTGGCCTCAGCGGTGAGCTACTCTTATCTTAGGGGTTCGTGGTATCGAAGGGTGGACACATACCGAACGGTAGTCAAACATGTGGTTCAATCAACAGCCCATTTCTATTACCTTTTCTTTTTTTCAAAAAGTAATGCAACCACGCTTACATCCGTACATACACTTACTCTTTTACGTAAACATAAAAAGAAACAGAAAAATTATTGAACCAAAACGAAGCCAAACTCAAATGAAACTAGCACGTGCTGAACTAAAACATAACCTCAGCAACCGATAGTGGGCTGGCAACACGGTCGGTATCGCAGTAAGTTTACATCAATGCATGAATGTTAATTAATAAAGAAAAATACTAGCAAGTCTCTTTACCGCCTTCCATCGCGGCCCCATGGCTTTCGTTCGCGCCCCTAGACTTACCACCTGCTAAACTCGTGCAACGAGACTCACGTCCGTCTCCCTCAACAGTCCAGAACAAAGTGACCAGCTTCGGCAACTGCAATGGCATCCCAAAATACCATGGTGGCTTACCTTTCGGTAAAATGTTCTAGAACATTCCAGTGAGACCAAATAACCGGTCTGGATACAAAATAAGCAAACTAAAATTACAGAAAAATCGGCAAATTTCTGCTTAACACAATGATGTATTTCACTATTTTACTGAATAATTATTACAATTAAAAAAATATTCAATAAAGTTTTGGCATCAGACATTGCCGGCAGTACACCTAGCAGTACCCTCTGTGAACCCCTATTGGTGTCGCCCCCGGCCGGGCTGGCTGAACTCATTTATACATCTTTAAAAATTAACACCAAGAACTTTCCAACTGCCATAACGTTTTAAAGATCAATTTCTCATAAAATTTCTAAGAGTCCAAAATTGCTTGAATTTTTTATGCAATTTCAGAAAAGTCCACACAAGACACATTTATTTTAAATTCACGTGCCGTCCGAAAACAGAACTCGGAATAATTCTAACTCAAAGCTTGAGAACATATTATTTGACATTAAAATATTATAATGGAAAGACTAATCACTAGAAATTGCATCCAGACACGGTTTTCTGTTACTGTACTGTTTTGCCAGGCCCAATAGCGGTTTTACATTTAGATAGCGGGTTTTATAGGTGATATCCTGTTCAGAAAAGTTATAATATTTAAATTTACTAACCAAATGACTTTCTTAGAAGATTATTAGGCTTAAAATAACAAACATGGAATTTTTATTGAAACAGATACTCCTGAAACTTACAATTCTATAAACACTAGCAGTTGAATCATCTACAGCCAATGGACTAAAGTAGGGTGGCCGGGCAACACCCTGGGGCCTTTGAAATTAATAAAGGCATCAACACTGCCCTATAATTAACTGACGCTAGGCTGACCAGTTCTTGATTCTGAAGTGTCAGTAACACTGGCTAGCATTATTTATGCAAAAAAAAAAAAACATTAACAGGGACTCTAAGCAAAACCCTAGAAACTACACAACTGACTTATCGAAAAAGTATACCCCAAACACAAACTGGTCGCTTCACAGTAATACTGAGAAAGGCCGGGAGGTTGGGGGATAAGGAAGGTAAGGATTTTCACTTTGAAATCTTACATTTTACTTCTCGATCAAAATGAAATGTAAATTTTGTTTTGAAGTGCAAAAATTAACTACTGCAATTTCTTTATTACATATGTAATCAACTCTCTGTGACGGACTGTTTTGTGTCGGGCTGAGGCACCTTGTGGACACCAACTGCCAGCATGTATGGTTGGAAGGTAGGTATAGGCAGGAGTAAACTGTTCACACCTTGCAGACATCAACAGTTCGGGAGGGTGAGTGCCAGGATGACTCAGCGGTTAGGACGAGTCCATGACAACTGAAGAACTAGGTGAAGATGCCCCTCTTTTTTACATGTCAGAAGGGCTGAAAGTACCGTTACGTGGGCTGCGCAAAATTGCTGACAAGAGCTCGTGACTGTCTGCTGCTACAAGTGTGCCACCCTCACACTTTAAAATTACTCCCTCGGGTCAAAACTACTCTGCCACACAAAAGAAACATCCCAACTGGAATAAATAACACGTGAATTGCCATTAAATACTATAGTTAAGGTACAAGAACACTTGTTATTATTTAATATTTGATACATTTCAGGGCACAAGGAATAACTACAGTATATAATTACATATTTCCAGTGGTTATTTGTGAATGCACTTCACAAAGTCCGTGCATGGGGTTGATAGAAAACGTTAACAAAGTTGCGTGATGCAATCATACAACGGAAATACACACTGGATGAACACTGGAACATATTAATGTAAGTAATTATGGTTTTACAAATAAGGACTGTGACATGGCAACCTTACAAACTAAAATAAACGGCAACACGGTAATTGGCAATGTGCAGGCGAATGCTAAGACTTCTAGGGTAAAAATGGAGGACAAGCATTAAAAGATTTATAGCTCGACTGGACTGAAATGTGTCACTATATTCAGAAGTTGAAAATTACATTACACATTTACTTGGAAACTCTCAAACTAAAAGAAATTTAAATGATCCTTTGAATCCCCAGTAAATTTTTTCAACAATCTTACAGTTATGGTGTGTTCCCACTTCCAATGGGGGAGTCAAAACGCTAAAATTCTTTCCAATTACGTACGTTTAGAAATGTTTGCTATTAAATGTGGCTTGTTATTCTTCGTAAAGTAACTTGATTATTAAAGGTACATGCCATTAATTCTGACACAAATGTTCAAAAACGTACAGAATTATACTTGCACATGTAAGCATACTAAAACAGTAATTGAAAAGAAGTTTTTTCACGGTGTTGTGCAATTGCCACATTTTGCACGAAAAAAGTGTCATCTGGTTTTATGTATGCTTACTTGCAAGTACAATTTGAAGTTTATTGTGATTAGTAGACTAGCTACCTGTTCTCATGATTATTAATTTCCTCAATGTACCAAAATCATGAAATGTGTAAAGTAATTAGTTTGGTTTGGTTTCATGCTGTTATTCCACAGTCATATTGCACATTTTTAGTAACATGATTGACCCACAGCAAAATGCAATGAGGGAGGTGTGCTGTAGTTAGTATTTCCGTATCAAGCCTTGTCTCCAGATAGCCTTGGCGTTAACGAACGTTCAGGCTGAAATCTGTAAATGTGGCTTGCTGCATTGCATGGAAATATTTGTGTCCAATGTTTTGATTGGTTTGAAATTGCAGTTCCTGCTGTATGGCAATTTATTTTTAAAGATTGCACTAGATGTACGTGTTATGACAATTATTTATTTTGGTCAACTATGTTTTGTTCAGCAATTTATTTTTTCTTGTTTAGTGCATGTCATGATATCTGTATTTTTAAGATCAAGTTTACTGGAGTTAAAGACTTCCTCAGTTGGTGTGTAGTTATTGGTTTAATTGTGTCTGAAGGCAGAGATAGTTCTCTGCCTTTAAAATTTTACTTTTACCTGTTGACATTTTTTTTGCAGTCGAGTCAAAAGTTATAAAATTGTCAACAGCTTTGATTAGGCCTAATTAAATTTTTTCTATTTTTCTATCTCAGGTTAATTATTGCATATTAGTTTGTGGTTGATTTTACAATATTTTAAACTATGAAATAGGTCATATTCTATTCTCAATTCAAGCCTAATGCATAACATTTTTTCAAATACTGTCACAATAAAAATTAATAAAGCAACATTCTCTTACTTTTAACATCTTTGTTGGCTACTACATGTACTATTTAAATCTGACATTAGTTTACTGTAATTAATTCCAAAACATTAAATTAAAATATTCATCACGTGTAGTGCGATAAATAAAACTGTGAAATAGAATTATGTATTCTGCTTAAAAGGGCACATAGATTTAGGGCCGTATCTGTAAACTGCTTTCGAATGACTACCAACTGCTATCCCTGTAGAGAAAGCATTTGTGAGCAGTTGGTTGTCATTCGAAAGCCGTTTATAGATATGGCCCTTAATGCATCTTTTATGTTGACAGTCTCAATCTCTATGGGACACAAGTTGCATGCACGACTGATACCTTGGCTGATGGTAATGTTGGTGTTGCGTATTTTCTGCATAGCACTTACAATGTCATTAGAGGCGAGAGGGGGTCTACCTGCAAAAAATTTTAATAGTTTTAACAATTTTTATATTTTTACGAGATATAGTTTGTTTTATCGACAAAGTATTATTGAGGCTAATTTTCACAGTAATAAAAATTTTCTAGCTGTCACAGTTTTTGTATAATATAGTAGTGTGTGAAAGCAAAATTTTCATAAAATGGTTTTATACTAGAAATTAAAACCTACTAAGTTAAAACAATGAAATAATTCACAGTGAAGAACAGTGTAACGTGCTATGTCTGGACATGTATAAAAAACCACATTGAATATTTTTTGAATTTTTGAAAATTTTCTATATTTTAAATAAAAATTACTAATTGTATGTAATTTTTTAAAAATGCAAAACATTTCAATGCAGTATTCTTGTCTTGACGTAGTCCGTGACATTGTTTTCAAGTGTGAATTATTTTGTTCCTGTACGTCAGTTGGTTTTCGTTTCTTGTATAAAAACATTTTATGCAAATTTTGGCTATAATATGGCATTATACAAAAACTATTAACGCTAGAAAATTTTAATTTCTGTAAAAAGTATTCATTGCATGTCTACGCAACAAACCATATATCGTACAAATATAAAAATTATTAAGACAATTAAAATTCTGTGTGAACTTCCACATTAAATGGTTCGATACTTATATTGTATTTCTGTAACGAAAAATATTCCCAGTACTCTATAATATGTGGTAAACCCAACATTATCAAGCCTTATTTAACCAAAAACATTGATTTCTGTTCATGACTCGCACCCCAACTTTTCAATTTTGTTTTTTAGGAAAAGTATGCGAGTGATACATGGGTAAATATTCTGGAGGTCATACATTCCCTGTCTCAAAGTTTTGAAACACCTTATCCGTATGTATCATGTTCTTTTAAATTGATGGTCATGTGTGGTACAAGCCCACTAAGTTGGTAACTCTGTTAAGTGGTGTTAACATTTTCAATTTAGCTGCATGGAAGACTTCGAACTAGAGGAAAATAGTTTACAGTTGTGGGTTGTTACATCAGTTAATAATACAGTAAAAGCCTGTTAAGATGTTCCTGATAAGACTGAAAAATTTGAACTTCTTAGCCAGGAAAACTTCTATTGTAAACTATTCAAACTAATTAAGGAGTAAAAAACTTCTTAAAGTGAGTTTTACTAAGTAGACTGTCTTGTGTAGAATTAATGCTAGTTTTTTGCTACTATGGTATATCGTAATGCTACAGTATGGATGCAGTTGGTAGCAGTTTGATCTGTAGGAAGTCTTTGTCTCCAAGTGAATTTGGTGATTCAATCTTTGTCAAAAAGTATGCTCGTTAAAAGGACATCAAGTTTCTGCATTAAGGTAATGGAGTCAGCTCTTGATTCTGTGACCTTTTTAATGTTTCTAGGGAAAATGTGATTGATTCATTGTAAGACATTAAAATTTTTACTGATTTTAACCCACTCTGAATTTTGTACTTGAAAATTAGGTTGAATAACTTTAGCGGTAAAATGTGTACGAGTTAATTACAATAAAGTAAATTTTGATGTGGG
>PNEQ01002782.1:11413-38507 GCA_003012365.1 Medauroidea extradentata | reverse complement strand
TTTTCCTTATGTGAAGTGTCTCTAGGCCCCGACTTCCGTAGCGTTTTGCGGGAAATTAATTAACGTAATAATGTAAACATAAATTGATATATCAGTAGCCAGACGTCACACTGTTGAGCGGTAAATATGACCGACCCTTGTCCCCAAAAAGTGAGAAAATCGAGATTCCGAGTGTCTTCTCTCGAGCGAATAGCCCGACTCCCGTAGCATTTAACGGAATAATAAAGCAAGTGATCGTTTAAATATAAATTTATATCAATAGTCAGACATCTTATGAACAAAAGAACACCGCTAAACAATAGATATGACCAATCCTTTTCCTAAAAAAAATGAGAAAATCGAGATTTTGAGTGTCTTCTCTCGAGCGAATAGACCGACTTCCGTAGCATTTAACGGAAAAATAAAGCAAGTGATAGTTGAAATATAAATTTATATCAATAGGCAGACGTCTTACGATCAAAAGATCACCGATAAACAATAGATATGATCGACCATCGTCCTAAAGAAAAAGAGAAAACCGAGCTGCCGAGTGCCTTCTCACGAGCGAACAACCCGATTTACGTAGCGTTTGATGGAAAAAAAAGTTGGCTTTCCTTACTAGTAAAATGCCCTTGTAAATTATTCACCAAAGAAAGAAGGAATAAGCGGATTAGGGGTGGGCGAAGCTTCGAAATTTCGAAGCCGAATCGAATATTTTCATTATTCGATATGATATTCGAAATAAAATTTTTACTTCGAACTTCGAAAATATTACTATAATTTTCTCGTGGTTATAAGTAATCTTAAAAATTGTTGTTATTTGGCCAAAACTTGAAGATGGTGTCGAATTCACGTTATTATAAACGTTCAAAGATTTTATTTGAAACTAACCACACACATTGGCTAGTGGACCATGAAAACATAACCTTAATAGCGTACATACAAAGCAGCCAAAACGGCCGAAACTAAACCGTCAACAACTAATTTCATTCAAACAATAGGGAAACCACATATTTCAATAATTTTTGTTTAGAGCCCGAGATGTTTAATCTTCGAATCTTTCATTAAACGCTGCTAATTTTTGTACCAACAACATCTGCTATATCAATTTGTGCCTAAATACATACAACTTACAGTGATTATTGTAGATTACGCAGCAGAATATTTTTTAACTATATGGTCGTGAAATTGCATTCAATGCGATGCAAGCCGTAATTAGAAAGGAAACAAACAGCCTAGGCCGTGTCTATGGTTTACATCCATCCATGTTTACCTCAAGTGTGCCATTTCGAGTGGCCTCAGTCGCAAGCCATACAGCCAACAGCCACCATGTCATAGCACATGCACTAAGGAAACGGACTGGTGCAGTGCATAATTATTTATGCACTTTAAAGTAATAATTTAAATTTACGCAACATGAGAGGCGGATCAGTTAAAAACAAATGTAATGCTGCTGGCCCACTGACATTTTTGCAAGTGAAGTTGTGTGTCGATCACGTAATGACCATGGCCATATTGCGACCACGTTCAGAGATGCGGTATTCAGACGAAATCAGTACGCACTTACGGAAACTACTTTGGATCTACTCGATAGAGAGTAAATCGGTCAGAAACGTCATGCATTGATTGGAGTAGTGTAGATAACAGCAAGCAGACGATACAAAGGAAAGCGCGCGTAAAACGTAAACAAACACTCCCGCATGTGTAAATAATAGAAAATATATTATAAGGCAGTTTGAATGCATGTTCACGGAAAATCCGATGTCGGATCGTATTATTTTTATTGAAAAAGAAGTCTGGAGCAGTTTATCAAATAAAAATATTGCCAGAGCCACCTGCCAAAAAATCCATGATCACTATTTGATTATTTTTTTACTGTAAGTGTCAGCGGTAATAAAGCAACATGCAAAACATGCAAGAAAATATTCAAAATTCCAACAGGTGCTTCATAAAGTAATTAAAGAATATACAATTTTAGGGTCTGTTAAGTTTTATAAAACCAACTGAATTTTTTGGGATTTTGTGATTCTTTTAGGTACCACTACAACACTACAGAATCATCTGAAACAACATCCTGAGCAATTACATATAATAATTCCACTAAAAACATTTTTTTTTTTTTGCAAATCACTACAAGACTCATTTTTTACCCAATTTATAATTAGCCTTCAAGGTAAGTTCCTAACAGTGTAAATTATTTTCATTGTATATTTGTTAAAAAATTCAATTTACTTGATATTCAATTCGATATTCGATTCGAATTCGAGAATATTTCAACATATTCGCTTCGAAATGAAATAAAGAAAAATATCACGCTATTATTTATAGGGCTCGTGTAAAAAAGTAAACTCATTCGGCGCGAGACGAGAGAGATATAAGAGGTCGTGAAACAGCCTAGAAGGAGGCTGTACTTGCGTCTATAATACGACCTCAATATAGATCCTAATACGTCGTAGTTGGAGACATGCCGGCCAGCTTGGCACAGACGGCGGCAGATGCCGCCGCGCGGTTTTCAAACTGTCTCTGCCGCATTTTTTAACGGATTTTCGGTATTTTTGTTTTATTTTTAATGTTGTGACTTACCAAGTAATAACTGCAACTCTACAATTCATATTTTAATGCCGTGAATTAGATACAGTATGTTTTATTCATTGTCAACGTAATTCCTTACAATTTTCTTTTGTCATATAATTTTGTTATTTTTTGAGGGTTCCTGAGATTGTATTCGTAGAATCGCTACCTTCGTTAAATCCAGGGTTCGTAAAATCGGGGGTCTAGTGTATTATGCACAAAATCTAGACACACAATATTCCTACACTTACCACTTTGAAAGAAGACATTGCAGAACTTGTCTAGTTTGCCTTGATGTCTCTTCAGAATACAGAATCGTTTAAAACTGCTACATAGCTCAACTGCATCACTGCTAAATGCTTTTTTGTTACAGAACACTTCAGTCTTGCACTGAACTGAGCTTGAAGATCACAAATAATTTGACAACCCAACAACAGACATGTTAGAATTGAATGTACCGTAAATATTAATAAAATTAGTACCTATTGTAAAATACACTTAAATTACAAAATTATCACTTCAGTTGGCACATCAGTGGTCAAAGGATCGAATACTAGCAATGACATCAACAATACATTGCCTTTTTAAAGCTTGTGTTTCCTCTTCAAGAAGAGCAGTTTCTGATTGTGTACTTTTCATAAGTACATAGTTACTTTTTCCTCTCCAATTCTTGTATTTGTATTGCCACTCTTTTCTTCTCACTCTTTGCTTTGTCTTAGGCATCCTGTTTTGTTTTTCTTCTTTCTGCAGCTTCTTCGTATCGAGATCTGGAGTTACGTTCAGCGTGCATCAAATTCTTTGTAATTGTTACCTTCTCAATACCGCCAATATTAAAAACAGTATCGTACACCTGTCTCTGTGCTACGAGAGATTCCTCAGCTTGATTTTCGACAATGCATTCTTTATTAACAGAAAATCCTCTTTCCAAGGAAGCATTTCCATAGGAAAGAATAAGAACTTTCTTCACAAATGCTGCAAGTTGTTCTGTTTTTTCATTTGATGCTGATAACACTTTCATCCATAGGTCGTCCAAACGATCGTTTCCTCTTGAAAATTGCTTCATAGTTTCTTTGAAAGATACGTTTTTGCAAATAGATTTAAACTGCCTTTGAATGCAGTCTGCTTCTAAACCAGTAATGTGGTTTTTCTGAACCAGATGTTGGAGAGTAATTTCCAGCCGCTTTTCATGGATGTTTGTGCGCAGTGCAACATCAGGATCTAGACAAGAAATTCCTCTTGTAAAGGCATAGATAAGAGGAGACCTTTCTAAAATTTTCAGGCACATTTTCTGAAGACAAGTTCTACACTGTTGACGAAAGATAAGAATGTCAACCTCTTTGACTTCAATTTTTATTTTTCTCAAAGATTCAAGAGTTTTGAAACCTAGGTTGACGTCTTTGGCATTCAGTAGATTTTTATCATCTGAAATCATACTCCCAGTTACTGACTTTGTTCCACTCACTATTTCATCTTTAACAAATCTCGACATGACATTTTTCAAAATTTTGCTCAACGATTCGTATAAAAAGGGTGCCAAAGGAGTGTTTGCCTGAAATTCTGTTAAAAATTGTTCAACTTCAGAAGCCACAGAGACAAAATTGCCAGTTTCGAAGCCAGCAGATTATCCTTCAATGCTGAAGTAACAGTGAAAAAGCTCTTGCATTTTGGTGACAACTTGGAATCTTTGGATACAGCATTTTGTACCATGCGAAGAATTTGAATAGCCCTGTTTGCAACTTTACAGTTTTCAATCCAGCGAATACTGCAAAACTTAAGAGGAAAAATCTTTGAACCTGAGTAATGAGTGAAATCCCCTCATCGGGCTGGCACATCCCTGAAAAGTGTATACAGCGACCGCAAGAAATCAACTATGTCCCAGTTAGTGGCTTTAATACCAGTTTTGAAAGCTCCATGAATACTGTGAAGACCACAGGTACCAATGTCAAGCAGCTGACGAGCCTGTCGATCTGATGGTAATGCTGCACAGAGACCACGGTGGAACTTTAAATTCACACTGGGACCATCCATTGAGATTTGCAGAATTTTGCATAAATCTATTTCAGACAGTGTCTCTGTGAATGCTTTCAGCAGATCTTCAGCTGTAGCATGATTCAGAAATGCTGAGCTGAAATACCTACTTGTAACCTGGCAGCTCTGTTCACTCCAAAATCTCACCATTATGTCCATTTGTCCAAGTTGAGAAGTCTTATTAAGTGATTCATCGAACCCCACAACTATTTCAGAACACTGGGTTAGGTCTTTCACCAATTCATTATGAAAGTAAGGAGCAATACCATACAGTATCATATACCCTATTTTCGTTCTTTACAGCTGCATTTTTTTGGCAATTGATGAATCAGGAAACATCATCTGCATCACAGTCACATCACTTGCTGCTCAGCGGAAAGACTTATGAGATACAATAGTTTGCATGCGCCACATTACTTCAGCCCTTGTCACATCTTCATTTAAAACAAAGGTATTCATCCCAGAAGATTGCATTTTACTTACAGTTGCACATTCCACCGCAGACTTTTCACCTATCACATCACTGCCAGGAATTGTAGTAGGAGTACACAAGGAAGAAGGTGGTGAATTAGAATTACCACAGGGCCAAGTCTTTGGCTTACAAGAAAAGTACATTTCCAAATTACTACTCTTACGTTTTGACTCTTCCTCAACGTGCTTGTGCTTATCACCATTCATGTGACTTGTAAGGGCACGTTTTCCCATGTTGCTGAGGGAAAATGTTTTCTGGCATAGTGAGCAACGGGCATGATTACTTCCAGTTTTAGAATGTTCCAACCACAATGCAAATCTTTCATCTCGAAGCCAATCTTCTTTGAAATTTGTTATTTTCCTGGGAAACGCCATGTTGTTTCAAAGTTGCAATAACTGAAACAAATAATTTTACTAATTCTTTTCACGTGTCAACAAGAGAAAAAAAACTGCATTACAATTAGTTAACCAACTCACTATCCAACAAACACATTTGGCCTTTCGAAATCTTATTTCCGATGCAAAGTCACTTAAGTTATTGAGTTTATGTGTAACACTTTTAAACACTCCGTATTAACACTAACAGCTAGCAAAAATAGATTCTGGTAAAACATGAGCGAATCCAGACAGCGACAAAAACGAAAACCAAGAAGTCAACATGGCATAGCGTATTTTATGCGAACATCAATACGTCACAACTTCATTGAAAACGTAAAATTATTCGGTTAGATCATTACTTTCATATTGAAGTCAATAATATTTATTTAATCATCATGTTAATACAAGCAAAGAACGCACAGGTTAAACAATCACGTATATTAAACATAAACAGACGCCATCTTCTCGTCACTTTCGATACTCTCGAAACACTCTTAATGCGGTCGAAAATAGATTCTTTCGATTTAAATACAGTCGATTTATCGAATCAAATACGTTTTTGTTACGGTAAACGTAAAAAAGCAAATTTTCCCCGTGATTTTGCACCGAATTGACAAATTTCGCGATTTAAAACTAAAATGGAAACTTTCGCTCAAATTTCGCGATTTTGTGCATCGTAAAAAAACACTTGTCTCTAGCTATAACACACAAAATTTAGTACACAGTAGATGCTAAACTTTTCCCTGACCTCTACGAAAAATCCCTTACTTTTCCAGGTTTTCTCTGACCACATTTGAAATCCCTGACAATTCCCGGTTTTCCCTGCCCGTGGCCACCCTGTAATTTTAACCAGGAAATGTGCAGTTTAAATGACAAATTAAAAGAATTGTTTGTGGATACCTTGGGAAGGGGGGAGAAGATTAAAATTTGAGATGTGGTCTAGGTTTGGATTGGATGACTTGGAACTATAGTATGTATACTGCTCAATTGAACATTATTCTGGATGTTATTCCCAAGTTTGAAGAATCGAGAGTTGACTTTAAATTTTTTTTTTCTCTTTTTTATGTAGTTGCACATTGTCAATTTCAAATTATAAGTTTGTGTGCTTTATTTTTATCTTTTAATTTAAATGGTGCATGTTGAGTGATAGCTGTGGTCACTAAACGGTTTGAATTTATTCGCAGTGTAGGTTGTCCAGTGGAATCTACGAGCAACGAGTATGTAAGTCACGAAGGCAACCAATGAGTACATTGTCATAGTAGTTGATAAAGTTGAGAAGCATGTGGTTATCAGACAGTTCAGTTTAGTTCTTCCGAGTGCGCAAAGTGTTGAAGGCGTTGGAATGTCAACTACAAGTGCTATTGCCATCTTTTTCCGCAGAGCTACATGATGCAGTGTTTGTGGTTGGAGCACTGGACGAGACGGTGATGCTGCGGGGCATGAGGTATCACCCTATCGACATTGAGAACAGCGTTCTGCGTTGTCACAAGAAAATTGCAGAATGGTGAGTGCTAAACCTGTAAAATATCACACAGTGTGATGAAACATAAGAATATTGGCTATACAAAATCAGCCAAATCCTTAATTTAGTGCCTTGCTCATAGAATGCTCTGAAAATAAAGAAACCAAAGCAGCTATTACGTAGCTGTCGGACTGCTTTATTTACATTACACCATTGTAGCTGTCTAGGTTCAGTTCCCATCGAGATGGATCCTGATTTTGGAAACATAATGCTGTTACACACGTAATGTGTACTGAAGATCTTGTTTTAAAGATGTTTTGAATAAAAAATATGTCTATGTACATTGAATATTGCTATTCATTTTGTAGATTTTATTTCCAATGACATTTTCATCCATCAAAACAAAAATTTATTTCCTATAGCATTCCTATCAACTGTTTTTAAAATTGTTAAACCCACCCATAGTAGAAACTACCTCACCAATAGAAATAAGATAGTCCATACAAAATATTTAAGATATTTGTGCAATGAGGTGCTTAATGAAATGCCTAAAATTACTCCAGGAAATGTTTTTCGTATTTTTAAACATTTGAAACAATAATAAATTTTTTTTCAATATTTTTGAAACGTTTGATTTCTATTAGTGATGCAAGACATTTTTGCTTCGTACCTCTTTGACATCTTTATTTCCAGTTTATTTTATTCCTTCAGGCGAGTCATTACAGGTAAATTTAAATAACATATAATTTTTTTATCTGACTAAAATGTTATCATGGTGCAGTGTATAAAGATACAGTAAAACCTTCTAAAGATGTAAAATAATTTTTTCCGGTACCTATTAGCACGAGTAATTTTAAGGAATTTTCCAGACTAGTGAGCATTACTATTATTATCCTGCCAAAGGTTTGTTAGCAGGGTTTTACTGATACTGTAGAGGTATATATTTTTTGCTGCCATGCAACTGTTAGTAGTTGGAAATCTATCTCCTGCTACTTCAGTAGGTTGTGAAGTGTGCATGTGTGTAGTGCTGTGTTCACGTGGACGAATCTACTGGTCGTGGTGGTGGAACTGGACGGCAACGAGAACGAGGCACTTGACCTGGTGCCGCTTGTCACCAACACCGTACTCGAGGAGCACCACTTGGTCGTCGGTGTGGTCGTTGTGGTCGACCCTGGTGTGGTGCCCATCAACTCACGAGGCGAGAAGCAACGTATGCACCTGCGCGATGGCTTCCTCGCCGACCAGCTCGACCCTATCTATGTTGCCTACAACATGTGAGGCTGAAACTAGTCGAAGATGCCATGTCTTTCGGTTGTGTGCACATGTGCACGCATGCTTGAGTGAGCTTCCGATGAATGTGTCCTCGGACCGGCGCGTACGTCTTTCGCGACGAAAAATCCCTTCTGTGCTGGTTTGGTCGATGGGCACGAGAAATAATCAATAGAGAACAGTTTAAATGAAAATAACTCTGCTCACTTTTTCACAGTAGCCAATTACTAAGTACTATTTTTAATTCAAACTATTTGACTGTTTGTTTTCTCTTGGAATTTATCATCGTCTAATGGAAAACAATTTTTTTTTTCAGGTGTTGACTATCTTCTGCTTTTCATTTTGTTCGACTGGCACACTCTTGTGTTTTTAAATTATTTACTTCCCAGTTGGGCTGTCACAATATAAACTAATACTGATGACTCAGTAAATTGGTTTACATGTAAAATTGAATAGTTATGTTTCAGTAAATTTCCTTGTGCAATATACTCCCTTTATTTTTTTTGTATTTATGTATTACTGTTGATGTAGCTTTGTTTTTAATGTTTATATTTGAATGTATATTATGTTGCACACTATTTAAAAACGTGTTAGCGAAAAACCCCCACAAGACATTAGTCGAGAAGACTGCACCAAAATGTCTGTAGTTTCTTACTAAGTCATGAACAGCTGTGTACATTTTTTCTTGTGCCAACTTGTGTTGCTAACAGCTAGAAAAGTTTTTCTGCTGTTACAGACAAAGAGTAGTGATGCTGTATTGGCCATTTATACATAATTGGTGACGTAGGCATTTGACTCTGTGTATCGTGTACAGATGTTGGCAGCACTGCACTTTATTTCCAAGAGAACAGCTATAAGAGCAGTCTGCTGAAATATAGTTACAATTCTGACAAGGCGATTTGATACTCTTGCTGTGTCAACGTAATAATAAAAAATGGTGAAACCAATTTGCAGTTAGTAAAGATTCATGTTGGGAAGTTGTCTTGTACGTAATATTGGAACTTAGGTAATGTAGAGTTAGTCTGCCTGGCCACAGTTATTTTTCAGTCACACTGATTTGTGTATTGTGTTCCGTAATTTATATTTCAGCTTTACACACTGAATTTTTCAAGATGAAGCTATTTTGTGTTCACATTTGATTCCAAAATTAATAATGAAGTTTTTATAACACAAGTTACATTTTTAATGTCATATTTGCATCAGTTGCAGTCATAAGTATGCATAACTGCAAATTAGTGATCTTAATACACTGATTTTATGTTCTGGATGAGACCAGTAGTTTGAAATATGTAGGTTTGTATAACATTGAACAAATTGTGTACTGCAGTACTTGAATGCTCTATAGTTAAAAAAATTAATAATGTATGGGAAACCAGTGTTATACAGGAGACCATATGGAGTAAGGTAATTGTAGTGTTTTTTATGCACAATGTTGATAAAAAAACATTTATTTCAATATGGGCAGAGTACTTTTTAAAGGAAAATAAAATTTCAAATATTGGTTGCATGTCGTATGCATGGTGTCTGTAAAAACAAAATGGAATTTGCAGTATTTTGACAGCATAATCTTTTTACTGATATTTTCAATATTTTTATAACGGAAACAAATTATTTACAAAAATTGTTCCTTACTTTATGTGGCAGTTTTTAAAGTATGTATGTAAATGTGATTTTTTAGCCTGTTTAAAAGTTTTAATTTAAGTGCGTACTGTACAGTTTGTTTTCTTAGTGCTGTTTTGATCTCTGACGTAATGTATTTGTTAATTTTTTTGTTATTTTATGTATAAAACATCTAATAATCAACATGTTCTTTAAAAGGAATAGCCCAAACAAGACCACAGTATGCTACAAACATGAAATAAGTCTTTATTGTGTTTAAATATTTTTTTACACCATTTCATGCTGGCAGAAGAACACACAACTACGTAGCAATTTTTTTATTACAAAATGTAATGGTGTCTGTTCTAGGATGCTATCTGAGATTTGTTACTGCCACTGGCCATGTAAATGCAGCTCTAGGGATGTTGGGTTTTACTAGACAGGGGAACCCCTATTTTACACTTGTCACGGGACCACCAACAGAAAGGAATTTCAATTGAATGAACATTAAAAAGGGACCCAATAAAACATGCAAAATAGAGAAAAGCAAAAATTTTGGGAAGGGAAAGGGAGGGTTTTAAAATAGAGGTTCTGCTGCATATTGTATTTAAAATGAAGAGAAAATTAATTGTGTACAAGTTTCTTCATTTCGTGTTTACAATAAATGTCATGTAAATTTTGATATTCTATGTTTAACAGTTATTTTTTTATATTTCTCAATACGTGTACACTTGGTGTTCAAGCTGGTGTGACCATGTTTTCACACCTTTTCCGCAAGTAATGTATTCACTGTTTGTTACTTGCATAACAGCCAACTAGCATACTCCAGGTACAAAACAAAACTGACCAACCCAATCCACTAGCCACCCAACTCTACCAACCCCATCCATAAAAAATCCCAAACCTAACCAACCTTGTGCATCTCACACACCATTAAATCACCCTACCACCACCCCAACCCCCCTCCCTCACACACATCCCCAAACCAATTCACCGCTGTACCTCACCACTCAACAACCTTCTTCCCCCACTCAATCACTCCTCATAACCACACACCATCCCTTAATGTCATCTCTGTCTTGGTGCAATCCCTCATCCACGGTGTCTACCCAAGTTGGCTCACAGAATTCCTGTAGACTAAGGAAAAAATTCATGTACATTTTACAGCTTGCACTATCGTAAACTATGCTAGTTACAATGTGAAAGAGTCCTGTATAAATTAAACATTAACAAAAAACTTAGATTTCAAGAAAATTGCTATCACACATATAGAAAACTTGCACATCTTTATGTCACTAAATGTTAGATAATTCTAAATTTCTTCACTGCAGTCTTCAATTTTGCCTGCCACATAAAAATATCCAATAATATTAAACACAAATTGTTGATTATATTAACTTACCATAACCTTAAACTGAAAACCACTTAAAGACTTGCTGCCTATAAAATAACTATCTGCAGCTATAAATCTGTAAGCTTTGTAAACATCACAAAAAATAATGAAAACATATTACACTATCTCAACATTTAAATGACAAGACATGACAATTCACTACAAAACTCAAAACGAACATCTCTAAAAAGTATTACAGCATAAACGAAGTCATTTCCACATCACATTCACTTTCTCATTTATGATGGATACAGCTCGCTCTGCATCCTCCAGCAATTTGCACTTCTTTGCTTCCAATTCTCGGAGCTAGCAGCAACATACTTTTTGTTTTCTATTATCTTCAAAGCTTCTGCATTAGCTTCACGGTGTTCTTTAAGTGCTTCACAATATCTTTAAAGGGCATTCCTCACTGAATGAAGCAACTGTTTAGGCAATTCAATCTTCATCAGTCCTCCCTCCTTGATGACAGATTAAAAAATACAGCGCTGTGCAATAAGCAAATGTTCTTTTAAATTTTCTACTAAAATATCTTTGTTTATAAAAAAACCACTTTCTACTTTGTCCAGGGTAGTTGTAAGCTGTTTCTCGCAGCCATCCTTCGAAGACATGGGTTCAGACAGGCAAGTCCTTTAGTGAGAGGATATTTTAAGGGAGGTCTCTTCATTTCAGAGACCTCACATTTTGCAAGAGTAGCTCGAATACCATATCTAAGGCCAACATGCTTAAAATCCTTGAGTGTTATAAATGATTTGCTGATAGCATTCTCCTTTAGAACATCAATTTTACGCAATGCAGTGCTCTCAATAATTTCCTTCTTCAGTTTTTAGACATTGCAGATTTTACTATAACAGCCAAACTGTCGGGCAGGAATGATGCCATTGGAGCACCAGTCTGAAACTCCTTCAGAAATGGCTCTACCTCATCAGTTATTCTCTCAAAGAATGCAATTTTAGCTGGCAGCAGTTTATCTTTCAGTGCCCTTGACACCACTGAAAAACTGAGGCAGGATGGCTTCTTGGCAGTGCCTTCAACTGAACGCACATATTTTTCCACATAAGGCAAGATTTCCTTAGCTCTTCTTGCAACCTTCCCGTTCTCGACCCAACGGACAGAGCACACTTTGAGAGGAAACACACTTGACCCAGATGATTTTGTGTAGTCACCTCTTTCACTTGGAGACTCCTTAAATAAATTTAAAAAAGGCTCTTAAAAATTCCACTAGTTGCCAATCAGTCTTCTTAAAACCAGTCTTAAAGGTGTTGTGAACTGTGTGCAATCCACAACTCCCAATGTTAAGAAACTGTGGAGAATCTGTAGCTGATCTGGTACCTTCCTTTAACAATCTTAATACTTTATAAAATTCACATTAGGACCATCCAGTGATAACTGTATGATCTTCATCAGATCAAGGTCTTCTAGTCCTTTTTTCAAAGCTTCGAGGAGATCTTCACCAGTGGTGTGATGCAAAAACACAGATGTCAAATACCTGGCACTAACTTGATTCACTTTTGAGTCCCAGAACCGAAAACTTATTAACGCTTTCATCAAAGCTCGAGACAAAATACTCCCTTTGTACGTGTCCTACTGCGGACTTTTGGCATGAAAACCTTTGGTTAGGTTTCTGTCATCAACTTTGTTTCTAGTGTCTTGGTGGTAGGTTGTTTTTGTTTCTTTGGGTTTGTATTATGATTTCCTTGTTGTGCAGTTGGCGGTGGATAAGTTGCCAGATATAGTAGATGCTCAGGAACATGCTGGACGCAGGCAGAATTTGAAGAGAAGTATTTCTATGTAATGGAGATTGTAACTGCATTCCCAGAGGAATCTAAAGGCCAGGTTTTACCCACAACTAAGGCCCACCAATCTAGAGTACCTAAGATAACTCTGCCCAACTTTGACGGTGATTGCAGGCAATGGCCTAATTTTTGTAACCTGTTCTCCACTTTGGTGTCTGAGAATGCTGATTTGTCAGCAGTTGAAAAACTTGCATATTTGAAGGGTGTACTTCAGGGGGAGCCTCTTAGTATGATCCAGGCATTAACCATGTCCGAGGCTAACTTTAAGGTTGCTTGGGATCTGTTGGTGGAGAGGTGTGTGAACAAGCGACTAATTGTTAATGTTCATGTAGAGGCATTGCCTCGTGCTCCATCAGCATCATCCAAAACCCCAACTTCATTGCGTCGGTTGCTGTGCATCATTATAGAGAATGTTTCCGCTCTTGAGGCTCTTGACGTTCCGGTAGATCAGTGGGATTTAGTGTTGCTTCCGATCGTGTGCAAGCATTTAGATGCCCAGCTTCAGACACAATGGGAGCTCACACTTGGTCGTGAGTTACCCACTCTGGCAGGATTCGTCTCCTTCTTTGATCGACATTGTCGTGCCCATGAGACGGTAAGTTAGGCAGCCAGCAAAAATGTTGGGGCGTACACTGCAAAGTCCAAACCTCCACTCACAGTGCCCCTTTGGAGACAGCCTCGTAGCAAGTCCCACAAGTAGTCATCCAAGTGTTTGGCGAGTTTCAACAAAATCAAACGTTGTCTGTGTGAGGGTGCACACGAAGTGTTCAGAGTTCTCGGACTTCAGTGGTCAAACACCTAGGCAATGATATTCCATTGTCAAGGAACGCAAGTTGTGTTTAAACTGCCTTTCTCAGTCACATCGTCTCAAGACCTGTCCACAGTCATCATCTTGTCGTCATTGTGGTGCCCGCCATCACACATTACTCCATTTTGAATCTGATACAGCAGAGAAGGGCACCGGTAGTCCATTGTTGCAGCCAGAGTCTGGCTCCTCTTGTTCCACCGACACATGTCCACCCTCTCTATCTGCTGTCACTCCAGTAAGGTGATAGATTCCAAGGGCACACCTCATGTTGTTACAGTCCTTCTGAACACAGCCAGCCAGGCTAGCTTCATCTCGGAGCACTGCTGCCAAAAGCTTGGGTTGGTTCGTAAGAAGACGCATCTTCCCATACAAGGGTAATCAAATGCAGTGGTCAATGTGGCAAGGTCATTTGCTTCTGTTATTGTGACCCCTTGTGGAACGCCTGACTTGCAGTTCGCAGTTGACGTGTTTGTCATCCCACATATAACCAGTAAGCTTCCAGGTGTTCATTTGTTCAGTGAGGTGCGCCGTTCTGTAGCTCACCTGAAACTAGCTGATCCTGAGTTTGATGTTCCTCGTTCTGTGGGCCTTCTCATAGGGGCTAATCTTGTACCTCATTTCCTGACTGGAGGTAAAACCATAGGCTCTCCTATGGCTCTCGACTCCATCTTTGGTCGGATCCTGAAACCCCTGCACCATCTTCAGACTCGTATTGTATTTCTCTGTTAACAATGAGCCCCCTGGAAGAGGTCGTGAGGTGATTTTGGGAGGTTAAGGAGTTCTCACCAGCAAACCACAAATTGGTAGAAGAAGTGCAGTGTGAAAAACTTTTCTTAGAGACTCACAGTCGAGAGGCTGCTGATAGGTACATTGTGTCTCTAACGTTTCGTGCGTTGGCACCGGAGCTAGGTGCATCTCGGCCACAGGCAGTGAATCGGCTGCTTCGTCTGGAGCGGCGTTTTGAAAGCGACCTGATACTTAAACGAAGATATTCAGACTTCATGTGGGATTACCTTGTAGAGGGACACATGGTAAAGATACCTGTGTCAGAACTGTCATCCTTACCTTCTTAGTACATTCTACACCATTGAGTAATTAAGCCCGAGAGCACAACAACCAAGCTCCGTGTTGTGTTTTATGCTTCTTCTAAGACCTCAACAGAGGTGTATCGCAATGATACGCTGCTGATTGGACTCAGGATGCAGCAGGAGATTATTAATGTTTTATTAAAGGTCGGGCTACATGTGATTGTGTTCACAGCCGACATTAAGCAGATGTATCGGCAGATAGCAGTATGTCGCAGTCATCAGGATCTACAGCGCATTATTTGGTGTTTCAGTGACAGTGATGTGGTAGAAGATTATTGCTTGAAGACAGTTACTGACGGTGTCTCCTCTGCTCCTTATTTGGTGCTCCATACCTTGCAGCAGTTGGCTGAGGATGAACAGGAGCAATTTCCTGTTGCAGCTAAGGTGTTGAAGTCTGATGTCTACGTTGATGATGTGGTCACTGATGCTGATTCTGTTGAGTCTGCATTGGCCCTTCAAAAGGAGTTGATTTCACTACTTGCTGCGGGTGGATTCAAACAGCGAAAATTCGTCAGCAATCATCCAGCCTTACTTGATTGGCTTCCAGAGGAAGATGTAGAAGGCTCCAGAAGCCCTGTCGTTGGATCAAGACAGTTGGGTAGTGAAGGTGCTCGGGTTGGAGTTGAACCCTACTGTTGATTGCTTCTCATACAAGATACGGCCTAGTCACAAAGAGGCTACCAAAAGGAACATATTGTCAGATATCGCCAGAATATTCTATCCTCTTGAGTGGATCTCTTCTCTTGCCATGTTTTCGAAGCATCTCATTCAGACACTCTGGCTGGTGAAATTGGATTAGGATTCCGAACCTCCTTGTGATGTTGTCCGAAGGTGGGCACAATTTAACAGTGAGCTGCTACTTATAGCATCAGTTGCTCTTCCCAGGCAGGTCATTGGCCCTGCTGGGTCTTCATATCAGTTACATGGATTCTCTGACAGCTCCGCGACTGGTTACGCTGCAGTGGTTTATGTACGTCTTCTTAATACATAGAATGAAGTCACCACACATTTGGTTGCAGGCAAATCAAAGGTCTCTCCAGTTACAGTACAGTCCCTCCCACGGTTGGAGCTTTGTTGTTGGCGCGACTGCTTCATCATATGGCAGAGTTGTTTGCCCCTGTTATCACTTTGTCATCCATCACTACTTGGACCGATTCACAAATAGTTCTATGTTGGGTAAACTCCTCTCCACATCGTCTGAAGACTGTTGCGAACAGGGTGAGCGAGATCCAGGAGCTCACCAAGCCAGCTTGGTGGAAGCACGTATCTTCAGAGTCCAATCCTGCTGATTGTGCTTCTCGTGGCTTATTTCCCTCTCAGCTAGTTGGCCATCACTTGTGGTGGACTGGTCCTTCCTGGTTATGTGAACCATCTCATCAGTGGCCATCCAGCTCTCAGGGTGTGATTGTTGACCCAGCTCTGCTAGAGCACAAGGTTACTGTTTTGGAGATATTTGTGCCTTCTGACCATTTTGAGAGGCTACTTGCTAGTTTTAGCAGCTTGAAGAAGCTTTTAAGAGTAATATAGTTGGTGCTGCGTTTCATTCAGTATTTCCGCAACCCTCGTGCAACTCGTCTAACCAGGCTCTTGACTCCCAGCGAGTTAGACAAGTCCCTTGATACGTTGATTTTGAATGTGCAATCTGTTGCATTCAAGGATGAGCTTGCATCTGTGCGAAATGATCAACGTTTGGGGCCCCAGCTTCAAAAACTGGTTCCATTTCTTGATTCTGCTCTGTTAAGGGTGGGTGGTAGACTCCAGCATTCTGACCTCCCCTTCACTCATAAACATTCAGTGCTGCTCCTGAAGTCCCATGTGTTGACGGACCTCATTATTAGTCACGGTGAACGGAATCAGCACCCTGGTGTTCACACTTTGCGAGCTCTGTTGAGGGAGAGGTTTTGGATCTTGTCTGATAAGCAGGCTATCACACGGAGACTGCGCCATTGTGTACACTGCTGGAGAGCAAGACCATCACCCTGCACGCCTCTTATGGCAACTCGCCAACAAAATGTGAAACAAGTCTAAAACCAACAAAATGAACAGTTAGTAATGTAATACAAACATCATTGCATCACACGAGAGCCCACACCAAGCAAGGAAACGTGAACAAAGTACATGAGGTGTGCAACGTGTGATACAACACTAAACATGCAAAGCAAACTAAAATTGCCGGCATTATCCAGCCTAAGTAGACCAAGATGTTTAGTCACGACGGACTGTTGACGTTGCTGAGGTATCCTGCAACTTGTTTTTCATTTGGCGCTGTGATTTACTTGCAACATACTGTGCAATTTCCTATTTCTTCTGCTTCCTTAATTACTTTTAGCTTCTCACTCACTGTAAACGAACACAATCGTCGTTTTGACTTCCCAAAGAACTATCAAAATACTAACGTACTTAATCACTACGAAAACACTTATCCACTATGTGCCAAGAACAATGCCGCCTAAACACGTGACTAGTTATTGATCACGCCGACAGCATTCCTCCGCCTGTATGGTTGTGTGCGTGTGCACTTAGCCACCCACGCTGTTTGTGTGCGTGTGCACTTAGCCACCCACGCTGTTTCAAGGTCTCTGCGCGCATGCTAGTTACCTACCCACGTAGCATGCAGACTTCAAATACAAATTATCTGTATAAGCAGCACACCCCCATTTTTGTAATGGTGCGCAGGGTACATGTGCGAATACGGTACATTGGTCCCATCTCTATCACCATGACCCAAGTAATAAAACCTTGTGTCCTATCCGTGTACATTTGCCTCTTTGTGTGTTTCACTACCTAGGTAATACATTTAGATTGTGTTTCTAATTTGTCTACTGAAACCTTTCTTGCTGCATTTTGATTCTCATGTCACACGTCTAGGACATTGTACACACCTCTACAATGATTGTAGCACCAACTTTGTGGGAGCTAATCACAAGTTGAAGGAGCTTGAAGAATTCCTCACGCAAGCTGAAAACAACTCAGGACATTGGTTGTTAATTTAGCATCAGAGAAGATAACCTGGCGTTTCAATCTGCCTACAGCATCCCATTTTGGCAGGTTGTGGGAGGCTGGAGTGAAAAGTGTAAAATCACTCATCAAACAATTGGCCTTCAACTTCTCACAAATGAGGAACAGAATACTGTTCTATGGCCAATTTAAAGTTTCCTTGAACTCCTGACCAGTGTGTCCAGTGTCACCAGACCGCAATGATCTCAGCACTTGCTCCCAACTACTTCCTCACTTTTAGCCCTCCTCAAGTGGTTCCAGACCAGGGTGTGTCCTCGACTCCCGCAAATAGGTTACAGAGGTAATCGTTGGTGCAGCAAATTCACCAATCATTTTGGACAAGATGGCATAAAGAATACCTGCGTCATCTTCAGCAGAAGGAAAAAGAATGTAACCAAAGGACAACTGGTTCTAATCAAGGATCCGAATCTCCCTCGTTTGCACTGGCGTTTGGCCAGGTATTCCTGAGCAAGTATGGAGTAGTACGTGTGGCAGAGATGCGTACTTCTCATGGCACCTTCACACGACCTGTGCCCTTTTCCCCACCAGTAGTAGCATGGCCAGAGGCTGAACTCTGTGACATAGTGTAATTATTGGTACTTGTGAAGATGAACATTGAACTCTGTGGTGTGTTGAACTGTGGATACTTCAAAGTGGGCAGGATGTTCAGGCCATGTTGACCTTATTTGAATTTCCCGCCTTCCACAGTGTCATATTGGGTCAGTTGTTGGGATGGAAAAATCACGGTAAGTCGTGTCAGGTTACTCTCGTATTCTCTTTCATGTTGAATTTTATATACAGTCCATTCTTATGTATGTCGAGCCCAGATAGGTATGTTTAAATACTGTACCAAAGTTGTTTTCGGTATGTTTAAATACCAAAGTTGTTTTCGGTATGTTATCAACATCAATACATCTCTGATTTCGATATCATCTTAACACTGGTATATCAATATTTGAATATACATATACGATATACTGAAATATCAAACAGCCATAACCACAACCCCCTCTTCACCCACGCACACAACACCCTCCCCCCATCGCTCACACAACACTCCTCACCATTGCCACAAATCCCCCTACCCAAGAATTCCCTCATCCACACATCTCTCCTCATCTCCCACCAGCCCCTTAGTTCCATCATGTGGAGCGAAATTCTTGCAGTAACCGAATACTACAAAGACTAATAATAAAATGCAGAAAAATTCATTGGAGGGGAGGTAATGTATTAAAGTTCAATGAAGAAACCATTTTTCAGATAAGATGTTTTAATTTGTATAAAAAATTTAACAAGACTGAACAAACAAACTCTTCGCAATCAACTATCATATTTGTATACTTGGGCGCTGCTATGACTAGATGGCACAAACCTAATGAACTTGCGAACCCTGGCTGTGGAATGTTGCTCAATTACAGAATAACTTCCGAATCCCTGCACATGTAAAACCATTCCTGCTTCACAATCCTATCAAATGAAACGTCTATAATATAAACATCACTGGACCTTAATTTTCTGAACTTAATAATAATTGTGTTTTTATCAAGATGTAAAAATACAAAAACTTAATATTGTGACAGTAATGTAGGATATTACAAGATACTTGTATTGCCAATTAAATTCTTCTTTACCAGTGGAATCTACATGACAGAGTTTACAAACAAACACTTTCTGTACGACTCAAAGCCAAGGGAATATAACTTAGTATTACAGACGTGTCATTATGAACATTCTTTGAAACGCCACTAAAGATTAGAAAACTAAAATACTACGGATCATCAAAGACCCAGAAATTAAGTGAACTCATTCAAGGGCCACCTAGAATTTCAACTCTTGCAAGATCATATCACACAATTTATTTGAAATCTGCTGGAAGTGGCAATCATCTGCTAGAGTACTCGACTATCATTGAATTCTAGCCTGCATGCATGTGAACACACAATTTTTAGATACCTAAGCATTATCCAAGGTTTCAGATATCTCGCAGCATGAGATAATATGGCCCCTTATACTTCATAAATACTTCTAATGTGTCAACAGTAAATTTTGTAATAAATGGATATGCGCACACAAAGTTTAAGTTATTTCAATACAAAAAATAAAACATTTAACATGCACATCTCAACACCATTTTGATATGTATCACAGATTCCACAGAATTAAAAATACTTGGATACACTTTCAAAGCAATGCAGAGTAAAGTCTAACAAATATTTCGATTACCGCACAATTCGGAGTCTTCTATTTTGTAAGGCAATGACGTAGCAAGCGACAAACTGAAAGAAGAAAAACTCCCTACATGAATGGCACTTAGCAACTTGGTTCCCGCATCTCCAGTTTGTGCAATGTGTTGTCGTTCGTCCAACAAAGTTTACCTACATCGGACAGAACCGATGAGCTCACTCCAGTTCGTCCTCTGCCCCGTAGACAATGGGACCTTCCTCCCGTGGCAGCTGCGAATATCGCAAACCCAATGTATCTGCTATTTCTTCTATGACGTCAAGTGCCTGAAAATGTAAAACACGTCGTGTGAATGGTTCTCTAACAAATTAAAAATGTATAATGTATTTTGCACAGAAAATTTGCACAAAGTTTAACAGATCTTGAGAGCCAATGAGAGTGAAGGGACAACACAACAGCCATGTCCGAGCCAGGATTCGAACCCAGGACCTCATACCGTAAACCTGCACTGAACCAACTATGCTATGGAAACAGACTAAGATTTAAGAGATCATACACTATTATTGAGGTAGTTTGTTATTTCACAAAAATTGTTAATAACAATTTACAATAAACAAAACCAACGAGACAACAACCATTTAATAACAGTACTAACATCAGTACTGTAAACACTTGTTGAAGATACAAGTTTATAATACCAAGTTTTGGATTGATAGGTGATGCAAAACAGAGGACTGGAAAAGTATAAAAACTCCCAGTGTTATTTTTGGTGTGTTTTGAAAGAACTTTAGACAAAGACTGAGAATACTATAAAATTGGTCTATTTTGATTAGTCTTAAATAAATGTTTCACACAGTCTAGCTCAGGCCATAACGAATTCCAGCTACATTTCAACAGGCTGCATTTACCACAGCATGACAAATTTTATTTCAAACACCAATTATCAAATGGCCTCTGTGCCTGAAAATGATGTTGACTGACCCCCCTTCCCCTAAAAAAAAGTTGCCTTAAAATTGTCTTTTTTATGTGAGCTCAACTTAAGTAATCGTTAATTGCACTTCTTACTATGACTGTGATTCTGCAAAGATATAACTTCCAGCTTAAATTTGTGATTTGTTTTGCATTTTTCCTGGGACGATTCTAATTTTTAACAATTTTCATAGTTCCTGGGAAATCTTGACAACTGTATATTATACATTTGCCTTGGTCAACATTTTCATGCAGTGGTGACCAAAGAACATTTTGCCTCAACCTCTAACAATTTCTTGAGGGTTGCCGCACAATATCTGGAACAAATTTCCTTGACCTTTCCAGATTTCTCCAACAAAAATTAACAATTTACAGCCTTCTTCATGTAATTATAAATACAAACCTCAAAAATCTTTATCTGAACAGATTCGGGCAGGTTTCTGAAAACTTTGTCGTTTCTCTGCTGTTCACAAAAAATACTCTTTTGGCTACCTAGTTTGCCAATATAACAGAGAGAGACAAAGAAAGAAAGTGCGAGAGACACAGAGAAATAGAGAGAGCATGTGTGCAGTAAATGCAATTTAGATGAACAGTCAAAAGTTAACAAAAAAATCTTACATAAATGAAAACAAGTATTGTTTTTGTGTTTCCTGGATTTAAATTACCATAAGTAAATAAGTAAAAAATAAAATAAAACTGCTTCTTAGCAATTATTTCATTATACGCTACGAACCACAACCTAATGTGCTTTGCCAATGATAACGTGAAATGGCAGTTTGACGAATAGTTAATAGAAATAAACTGCTTTTTGCAAAAGCTTCATTTATGTAAAGCCATAATACAGGGGGGCGGGGGGGTCGAATTGATAATTTCCTTTTTTGAAGACTGTTAAAAACAAAAAAGGACATACGGGGGATATTTAACCATGAGTTGAAAATAAATGTCGATCGAAGGTAGCCAGCGGTCTTGCCCGTTCAACTACAGAGGTTTGTTATGAACATGAGCGAATTTAAACAACACATACTGTATTAGGTTTATATTTCTACAAGGGCACATAATTTTTAAGTTGATTTTACAGTCTTGCTATGGTTGTGTGAGAGCTTGTATGTATTTAAGAATATTACCACAGTACTAAGTGCACATTCAGCACGAGACATAATTTTTGGATAAAAGTCTGTACGGCATAAGGTTATTTGCCTATTCAAGGCCCAGCCATTCTGACAAGCTGAGTCTACCACGACAGAAAAGTAAGACACATTCTATTACGTTTTTGGGAAAGGAAATTGTCTTTGGATTTAGGTTAGGTACGTAAAAGTAATATTTTTTGTGAAGGTTAATACAGTTAAAGTAGTATTTGTGAGGGAATTTTTCAGTGAGCATAATATTGTGTTTGCATGAAGAACAGTACAGATTTTACAAATGCTTAAAACCAATGTTTGTACTGTATTATTCAATAAAGAATTACATAAAATGGAAAATAAAAATCAACTATGTAATAACCTGTCACACGAGTCACTTGATGAAAGTACGAGAAAATTTTAAAAATTAATTAGTTTATTTTACTGCTTACATAATTATTGCAAGAAACTAACAAATATATTAGCATAAACACATCACATAAAATGTGTACATACAGAAAACGTTTTTCGTTAATATGTGTTTATAGTCATTTTTGCACAACGCTGTTATTATTTCTACGCAAAATTCTCTCTTATTTTCGAAACAAAGGTACAAAAATTGCAAACAACGCTGTTATTATTTCTACGCAAAATTCTCTCTTATTTTCGAAACAAAGGTACAAAAATTGCAAACATAAACACGTGCAGTAACAATTTTGGTTTGTGAAAAGTCCCACCTTGTAGAAAATCCTCCATGGAATAATATTGCATGCACTTTAAACTGATCTGGTATACAGTAGCTTCTGTTTAATGAAAACTTTCATATACGTAATTCCTAAACTCGTTCCAATCAAGAATATCTTTTAAAAATGTTGCATTTTCTTGTGTGACAAGTATAGTTTGACAGGTTATTCCAGAGAAGTTCCGCCACCATTGTTATAAAAACACAATGAAAACAGCTGAACAGGCTTTCGAATCACCGTCTGACCACATTCACCTGAAAGTGGATGGCTCTTCACTTATAGGCAGTCAACCAACCAACGAAAGAGTTTTATAGTGTATGTTTCGGCCGGAAAAGACATTCAGTGATTGGATAACAACCAAAAGCCGTTTATAGATACGGCCCTCAGTCTCACTGACGCACATTCATACCTGTACACTCTTCCCTTGTCCTTATGCGGATAGAAACTAGATGGTCATAGTGCAAAGGAGTAAGCTAAATAACTACCTATTTCCAGCAACGGCAGAGGAATCTACTTCTAACTGAGATAACCAACATCAAAGTTATCTTATCTCTCTCATTCTACTCAGGTTTGGGCAGGCTGACCCTGAAGTCCTTTCCTTACCTGACCCTTGCTCAAGGGGCCAGAAACTGGGGTTTCTCTCCATTCTTTCAGCACTGACATCTTTTGTCAAAACCAATGCTACCATATGGAGGTAGAGGTTCGCTTCATCCAGCGGAGGTCAGCATATTTCAGTACATGATAGTTGCATAATTTTTACCAAAATTCTGTTTGAAAAACTGAGGTGTGACCATTGTGAGATGAAAACTTTGAAGTTGTGCTATTGCAAGGCTCGAAGTCTTGTCACTTTTTCTAATTTTTTTTTGTACCCAAAAGTGGCTTGAATTTTTTTAACAACGAAATTGCTGGAGAAGAATCATATTAAGTTAACTAATTGAGGTAAATACAATTTTCATTGTGTTTCATATTTATTTTTACAGTACTTTAGCTCGGTGATGACTTTGGTCGTGAACATGGTAAGTTTGGCAACACAGTTTCTGGACCTATGGAAACCACCACGGCCACAGCTTTCTTCAGGTCACAATAGTTGCCATGTAAATTGACCACCCTTGTTTTGATATCGTACAATTTGTAAATATGTGTGAAGTTACAAAAGAATTGCACTATTTTTGACGTGTTCCGTAACAAGAAACGTCTTTGAATCAAGGTATTTGCTGTATGTGCCTTTCACCACAGCAATCTAGGTTTGATTGCTGCTCCAGAACTTTGCATGTTACAGTAGTAACATCACAGAATATGTACGTAATTACTAAAACATGTTGAGATCTGTATTTTGTGTTCTCCCACCTGCAAGTACTGGTTCTGTAAGTACTTGTGCAACTCTGTCTACATATTTTAGTAATTAATACTCTAGCAGCCGTTCCCCATTTTTTCTTAGTTTACAGAATATGTCAGAAGCAACAGGGTGTGGTTACCATATTCATTTTCTCTTTGAATTGATATGGTGTTTGTGTATGTTTGGTTACATAGAAGTTTAGTAGGCCCTACTTTACAACCTGTGAGGAAATTGACGTAAGTAACATCACACTTACAATTTTTAGATAAATAATTGAGAATGAAACAAATTACAGTATTTCGTGAGATGATGTTTAGACCAACGTCTAAAATACCTGGTTTTGTTTACTTACATGCCAGTATCCCCTCAATAGATGATACAATAACAATTAAAAGGCTTCCTTATTTTACTTCTTAAAGTGTTCGTAATTATGTGATGTTGAGCTAAGTCCGTACTACGAAAAATACTTCAAAAAATTGCAGTTCTACGTAAATAATAACACGAGCAAATATTATCCCAAGGTCGTACATTTGATTAGCTTATTCTCTTGAGAGACAATTGTTACAATTCCTTCATTAGAAATTCATCACACAATTTAAATACAATGTGCTTCATAACTAGAGCCACATGTTTGTCTTTCCCGTCCCACTCTTTCCAACGATCATCTTTGTTTTCCTGTCTGGCAGAAGGCCCGGAAGATCATGGGTGAAGAGACAACATGTTTCTCCTTTTCATATTACCTCACGGAAAAAAAAAAAAAATTAAGTACATGAAAGAAGCAAAAAGGAAAACAATTCAGTACTAGCTGTTTTTTCTCTAGCTTTATATCAGGTTGTGTACATTAGAATTTAGTTTGGACTGTAGCTACTTGACTTACGCTGTTGTATCGGTCACTCTGCACGTGAGGCACATGGCTGGGCACGTTGATGTGGCCAAGAATAGCCTAAGGCACACGAATACAACTAGTTCGGTCATCGTATGCGGCATGTGCGCTGATAAGGTTTTCGTTTATGTTTGCCCAAAATTTACCACATGATATTCCAGTTTCCAAATATTAAAAAACTATGGAACAAATGTTTTTTCGAAAAAAATTGAAAATTTTATAGACATTTGTTGAAAACCTTGGCAATTAACACACCAGTAAAATAAGGAAAATTATCTTGCAAGATTAAGTTATTTTAAGCAACGTGTGTATCGAGTATGAGAAGCTACATTTGTCCATGTTAAATAAAGAGTGATATTGGGTATAGGGGCAGTTATTTTCCACTTCTGAAGCACAGCAATACAACAAAGGAGCAAAAATAACAAGTGTCGCCAGCAATACTAGAAACACTTCGCATCTGCCCCAGTGCAGAGCATTAAACTAACACACAGTGCTTTAGTTTAATGCTTCTTCCTATTGGCCTAAGACTTTAAGTGGCGAAAGTATGATTTTACTTGTGGAAAGTGTGTAGCAAAATCCAGCACAGTGTTTTATCTTTCTGGGTCACAAATCCAGTCGGTAATTTTTACATTACAACATCTTGAAAAGTCAGTTTTTAGCTCTTTTGGGGCTTCCAAATTCAAGTTCCTAATACCGTATTTACTCGAATACCCCGCGCACAATTTTTCATTAAATCTATGTTAAAAAAGCTTCGAAATCCGAATTTTTTTTTTGTTGTTTTTGAAATTGTATCACCGCGCGACTTGGCAACACTGCATCGAGGCACGACATGGCAGCACCGCCGCATTCCATAGAGCGCTGTTATGGGAGATGCAAAGCAAAGTGGCTGACATCTGGTGGTGAACTTCTGAACCTTCGGAATGGTGATACCGACTGCAGACGCTATATTGTACACGTGCGTAGCGAGGCTATTTAATGTCTATAAATAAATACTAGGTGGCAAAAGTACTGCTCTTCGTTGTAAAAATAAGAGAGTTTTATTAAAATTTTGTATCTTTATGTATGTAAAGAGCACTGTCGATGTGTAACAGTGTAAAAATATCGTTACGAGTGTTGACATTTTCACACAACGCAACTTATTCTGCCAATCCAATTGTATTCCTATTATAAACAGTATTCTCCAAACTAATTCTGTATTACCTAAGTGTATTTTCTTTTCCAATTTCTGTATGTATTGTAGTAAACGCGTTTCTTTCATTATAACTTGTTTATGTAGAACTAACGAGGTTAGGCCTAACCTCATCAATTTACTGAATACTAAATTGTTGAAATGATATAGTCGTAGACATGTATATTCATTTGTAAGCGTAAAATACAAACTTAGCATGCATGTCTTATTAAAAATAATTTTCCGTTTTATGTTTATTTCTGAAAAGTATATTTTTTCCTACAAAAAAAAATATTACAAAAAATTTTCCGGAGCTATGTTTGCAGAACGTTTCGTAAATATCTAGTAACGTTAAAATTACAAGCTCATAATATCCCTTTTTATAAAAAGTGTTAGTCTACTTCAATCACGATAGTATTAATATAATATGTTGTAACAACAGCATGAACTAACCTTCAAGCATTATGTAACCTATAACCATTCTAAACGGACAGTTTTCGTGCGCACAAAATTTAATCAATTTTGGAGTTTTTCAAAAAATTATATTAATTTTTTTTCTTATAAATTGTATTTTCTGCATAACAAAATCGTTTACTGCTACACACTCTCCATGCGGCTTTATTCCGCGTCTCTTCTAATGCACACTTCAATGAATAATATGGGATATACCGTGTTTTACCGCATAATCGTCGCATATTTTTTGCCATATTGGATGCAAAAAATTGAAGATGCGACTATTATTAGAGTAAAATTCCCGTGGTAGAAAAGAAAAATTTTTAAACCAACATTTTTTCGTCACTAACCCTATTTATATTAAAGTAACTCAATATTTTTGGCAGAACTATTGACGGATAAACTCT
>PNEQ01002782.1:0-10413 GCA_003012365.1 Medauroidea extradentata | reverse complement strand
ATCGATTCTTGCAGCAACCATTTTGTTCTAATAGTGTCGTACTTCTTGAGCGTAGTTAACATCTCTGATACAGAAATGTAAACAGAACATTGCGGTGCGACGATTACGCGATAGAATTATTTTTACCGTTTCTGTCATCTCAAAAATTAGATGCGACGATTACGCGATGGCGACGATTGTGCGATAAAACACGGTACTAAACAATTTATTACATATTTTGTATTAAATAGTTCGTTGTGTTCAGTATTGGTTTTATATACATTAATTTAAGCCTGCATTTACCCATACGAGCCCTTAAAAATGAAAATAAACTCGCGTTTCCATTGCCACGCATACGAAAAACACGTTTCTATCACCATTCCGGCCGTCTGCAAGGCGCGACAGTGCTGCTCCTAGCGTTGCTTTGCATCTCCCATCTTGCATCGTAGTTCCGGCACACGCGCTGCGCTCAGTAGCTGCTAGTCGGATATTGGCTGCACGTGGCTGTGAGTAAAATGACTACGAAAGGGATGCATTTACGATCTTTTACTGTTGCGGAGAAGCTAAAAGTTATTAAAGAAGCGGAACAAACGGGTAATCGTGCTGCGGGAAGAGAGTTTGATGTTTCGGAAAGTATCAGTGTTTAACATGGCCGTATAATCGTTAAAGAATGTAAACAAAACAAAGTTGAAAAGGCGGCCATTTGCATTTGTTTTTGTCACATTTTAACCGTTTAAACACCCGTCTGATGCAATAAATAGCACCCTAAAATTTTTTAATTACGTTATTGTCATTGACGTACTAACAATTATGATGCATACTAAAATTATTTATAAAAACGGGTGTTGCAGAAAGAAACTTTGCCTGCAAGAGATGCTGATTAGCCGTCAGGCCGAGACCAAGGCCTACGAATTTTATGGAGATACATTTATTTTTTTTATTGTTGAAGTACAAATTATTTGCTGTGAAATAAACGTGTGTGACAAATTTCAGAATCTGTCATTTTTTCTTTCAAAGGTTTGGTGCGAGTCTTATTCAAAAAATTTTTATTTTTTTAATTTCTCGAAAAAATCGGGGGTGCGCGGCTTATTCAAGGGTGAGGGGTATTCGAGTAAATACGGTAAGTGTGCTGATTTCCCAAAAAATATTGACATTGTTTGAAATGTACCTTTTTTACACACACGTTTATTGGTATCGCTTGATATCTTATAAAGGTAACATGTTGCAACATAGTTTATACACAATGTACATGTATACCACTTGATATATAACCAAAGAAAATATCCGCGAGGGCTGTACTGAAAGGTTTTATTAGCTGCAGTATAATTTAATGTAAAAAATACAAGTTGTTTTGTTCGACTGGTGCTTCATGCCAGGCTAGCAGTATTGATTTTGCCAGCTGAAAGTGAGACAAGCCAAGGGATTCTACTGTATTAGGCATTTTGTCAAATTCAACGTGTCCAATTTTTACTTACAAGAAAACATAAGTTTTTACACATCCACTTCGGTTTAAACAGCTGCAACAATGTTATGTACAGCCACACAACGGAGAAAGAAAAAAGAGGCAGTTACCTTCTCCAGTTGCTCCTTGGTGTGCGCGGCAGACAGGCAGAAGCGTATGCGTCCTTCCATCAGAGGCGTGGCAGGGAAGCCAACCCCCACAGTTGCAATGTTCCTCGAGGTGAGCGTCCGCACCACAGCTCTACAAACACGACAATGGTTTACACAACCTAACATCAAGTACATCAGATCAACCATGTGCATATGAAATGTAATCCAGTTAAGTGGCCTAGTCACAATTCTCTTTCAATGTGTAAGCCTCATAGTCATTATGGATTCAGCTTAGGTACTCTCATTCACTAGATACAGTATAGCAAATTTTGTGATATTTGTGAAGGTCTGTTGCTGGTTAGATAGTGTTATACAAACCCATGTTAAAATTTATACTGAAACACTACAGTAACAATCTGCTTTTTCAGGGGACCTGGAAAAAAATATTAAACACAGAAAAATGTCAAACAGGAATCAATTACTCAACTATGTGTACAGTTAATCAGTCTAATTATTTTTAGTAGATGTATTGGTAGTGCAGATTATATACTTTTTAATAACACTGCTCTTAGGCTACTAATTACTAAACAGTGATGCACAAGTACTTACAGAATCTTACTTGCAGGTAGAACACAAAACAGGAATTAGGAAAATGCAGTATAACCCCGTTATAATGTTTTTGAAGGGATTCAAAAACTTGTATTTTATAGAAGGGAATTCCTTATAAGAGTGTAATTTCTTTTTATAAAACAGTTAAAGAGACCAAACATAAGACGTCTTATAACCAGAAAAATGTTATATAAGGGTTCATTATAACAGGGTTCTACTGTATTTAAAACTAGACTGACTTCCCTCTGGTCTTCTGTAGATTCATTATAGTCATCTTCAGAATCTCATTTTCAACGTAGCTTCCCCTCACTGCAATGGCACCCACTAAGAAAGGATTTTTCGAAAATCGAAAATTAAAGGGGTGAAAAGGAGCAAAACGTGTTTTCGCGAAATTCTTGATAATTCTTTAACCTAATATATTAATATTTTTACTTCAAAACGTTGCCTAAGCAAACGCATAATTTTTAAATTTTCCGAAATTCGGGAATTAAGGAGGTGAAAACCAGTTAAATGTGTTTTCTATAAATCCTATTTCTCTTACACCACTGAAGAAAAAGTGATCTTTGCATCAGAATGGTGTTCATGTAAATGTCTATAAAGTAGTTTTACGATTTTACAAAATTCGTCCTTGAAAGTCGATAAAAAAAATTTAATGTGTTATCAATTAATCATCCATATCTCCTGAACCATTTGAGATATTGAGATATTGAGGTGGTATTTGCTTTAAAATGAAGCTAACGTAAATACCTAATAAAAAGCAATTTCAGGATTCTTCAATATTCATCCTTGAAACCTGGTAATAAAATAATAATAAAATATGTTTTCAAGTAATCATCCGTATCTTCCACACCATTTGAGATATTAACGTGGTTTTTGCTTTAAAATGAAGCGTATGTAAATACCTGAAAACAGAACTCAGGATTTATTGAAATTTGACAATTACAGGTGTGAAAAGTAGTAAAATGTTACAAAACTCCCGAAAAGTGAATATTGACCATGGAGAAATAACTCAAAAGTTGCAATCAATATGTTTTCTGCTCTACAAAAGACAAAGGACGACTTGAAGTACACGCCCCTGACGTCACCACAGGGGAAAAGTACTGCTGTGGGAAACAAAGCTTGTTTACAAACATGCTGATTTGTTAGTTGGTAATTGCAGAAAGCAAAAATGTTGCGCATTGATAGATTTGCACACAAAGGGTAAAAAATATTAGTTTCAATTTCATGGTTAAGATACGCAAATACATAAGATTAATGTTTACCTGAAAAAAATTACAAATTCCAAACAAATAATCAATTTTCTTGACGTACATCTCATCCGGGACACGTGAAGCCAAACAGCTAAATGAAGGTTATGTTCGGCTGCGGTATCCATGGAGATAGGAACCGTTTCCCACACCTGACTGGAGCTCCGCCTCTTTTCAAGTCATCCATTATTATCATTGAGGAATGAAGGTGAATTAAAAACAAACTGGTTCTGCAATTAAAATACGCTCAGCGAAGTGGACTGGATAAATCTGTTTGTATTTGTTGTATTATACAACAGCTAGCTTCATATTACTTTGCTTTCAAAACATCATTTGGGAATGTTTTCTGTTTCATTGTGTAACGCGTGGGATTGCTGTCAACCTAATTATCTTCCACGTGGCCAGTCGTGGTTGTATAGTGGTTAACTTAAAAAAATTCACTGTAGGCTACTCAAATAACTTTAAGTTTATTGGCGTGCCTGCTTTTATTAAACACTTTAAAAATTCAACTTTACAAACTGTGACCATTTAGACTGCAATAATCTCAAATCATAGTCAAAACCTGACGCCCCCAGGAGAGAACACCTCAACACAAAAGCTTATAAACTAAATTAAAAAAAAAAAAAAAAAAAAAAACAACAAACAACAACAACAACAAACAACAACAACAACACCAACAACACTTCGCCACATCTCAATAGTACGTCCTCGCAAACGCGACACCTCTACTCAGCGACTAGTATACATGGCTGCTCAGCCACCTCGCTCCCACACAACCATCTTCGTCAGCGTCCAAAAACCAAGTCACACAACCATCTCTGTCGGCGTCCGAACAACAAGTTACTACACAACCATCTTGCTCCGCGACCGAACAACAAGTCTACACAACCATCTCTGTCGGCGAGTAGACAACAAGTCTACATTACAACCATCTTGTTCCGCGACTACACAAGTAAAAACACAACAATCTCTGTCCACGACTAGACAACAAGTCTACACAACCATCTCTGTCGGCGAGTAGACAACAAGTCTACATTACAACCATCTTGTTCCGCGACTACACAAGTAAAAACACAACAATCTCTGTCCGTGACTAGACAACACGTCTACACAACCATCTCTGTCGGCGAGTAGACAACAAGTCTACATTACAACCATCTTGTTCCACGACTACACAAGTAAAAACACAACAATCTCTGTCCGCGACTAGACAACAAGTCTACACAACAATCTCTGTCGGCGCCCGAACAACAAGTCAATATGGCCGACCCCGCGAAGCTTGCTCTCTCCCTGCAGCGCCTCCAGCGGCCACCCAGCGCAACAAGGTAAACCGTAACGGAAAATTAATATTAAATTAAATATAATAACAAACTATAAACTTTTATACTTTTAAACAACTTGAAAAGTGAAAATATTCTTCTGAAAACCATAATTACATAATAATTTACAACATAAATTTAAATAAACTTGAACCACGTGTCCTTTCATTAGCCCAAGCCAGCCCGCGTAAACATATTACCGTCTCTCTCGCACACTCAACGAGCGGCGGTGCACGTGCACTTCGTGAAAAGTAAAAAAAAGTATTAGAAAAACGGTTAAAAATCTAAATATAGTGATTCCTGGAACTGGGTAGCCACACCTGTGCCATAAAACAGAACTATCCAACAATACACCCAGTCCTGAGTTACAATACAACATTTAAGCTGCAAATGATAATATTAAATTTAAATTAAAACACAAAGTTGCCTCAGCCTAAACAAACCAAATTAGCTACATATAAAATTTAACAATTTCAAAACTGATACAGATAAAAGCCAAAAAACTGTCAACAATACCTCAAAGTAATTATATAGATAATAGCAAATTCAATAAGTCAATCATAAAGAAATAATAAAATAAAAACAGGAAACAATAAAGGCCTAAGTGGTGGGTGGACCGCCTCACAATTGCGTACTTCTAGGTTGTTGTGCTGATCAATGTTTTTCTTTCTTGTCATTAATTTCATCGGCCCTGTTGTTCTTTGGTGTCAGATTTGCACATTCACACATGGAGGATATATCAGGATATCTGGGAGTATGTTTTTGTCTTGTTTAGCCGCCCGTGTCTCAGGGTATGCGGCGGTAATATTGGGTGAGGTGGTGGGTGGCAAAGCGACGTATGAAGCGTTAAAAGCGCAGTTGTTGTCACATGCCGGTTCCCAGACAGTTTGGTCGAGCTTTAAGAGATTGTTCGTGGATAGGTTCCAACGACCGGGTGAGACCGTGCCTGAATATGTGCAGGACGTTTTGGGATTCGCGCGTGCGATGAATATGTCGCAATCTGAAACCAAATTGGTCGCGTCTGTCATTGACCACTTCACGCCCGAAGCACGAAGACACAGGTTCGTGCGTCCGACTCCGCACACATATGTTGAATTACGATCGCTGGCGCTTGACATCCAGCGGGAAATGCACGTGGAACGTGAATTCTATAAGACCGTGGTTCCTCCTCCCGCTCTTGCGACGTTAGGTGATGAGAGTTTAGGCCATGTTAAGGCCGATACCGCAACGACGAACACGCGCGTGAATGCTAGCCGTGTTGCTGTGCGCCCGGGGAGTACTTCCTGTTTTGATAATAACTCCTACTCTCTTTCCGGGCCTATAGCCCGTCCATTGTCCGCAGCGCCTAGGAATGTGAGGTGCGGAAATTGTACTGACCTCGGGCATTCGTCACTTCGATGCGACAAACCGAGAGTTCCGTGTGATCAGCTGATTTGTTTCAAATGCCGTAAACCTGGGCATTAGTGATTTTCCTGTTCGGAAAACTGAATTTTGCCTTCCGGGAGCGTGCGACGGAGGGTAATCGGGTTGGAGTGTTTGCTGCACGATATGATTGTTTCGCTATGTTAGAATGCCACGGGAAATCCCGAGCGGCCTTGGTTGATACCGGGTCGTCGCATTCATTTGTACGTCGTAGTTTTTTGGATTGTCTGCTTAAAACTAACGTGCATTTGGTCGCCCGTGTTGACAGTTCTGTTGCGTTGACTTCATGTGTAGCTAATGGGGGCCTGGTGCGGTGTGATTATGCCGTCAAGCTGCATGTGAAAATTGGACTGTTTTCGTGGAATTATTGGTTTTAGGTGATGCCCGACTTAAATGCCGACATCGTTTTAGGGGTGGATTTTCTGACCCATGTTCGAGCGGTTGTCGATGTCCATGCTCGACGCTTGTGTTTTAAGTTCGCGCCCGAGCATTCGTGTCCTCTAATTAATAATGTTGCTTGTTCCCCAATTCCGTTAGGGCGAATCGCCGTCACCGATGCCTCTTCTACCCAGGGCCTTCAAGCTCTCCTGAATGAGCTTCGTGATGTTATCACCCCCAAGATCGGCAAAAAAAAGTGCGATGTGCTGCCTTACAGGTTTTCAGTGACAGATGATGTGCCCGTATGGTTGCCATATTACACGTACAACCCGCACAAGTTGGTTATCATGCGTGAGGTAATCGGCAAGTTGTTGCAAGAGGGAGTTATCTCTCCCTCAACTTCGGATTATGCATGCCCCGCATTTCTCGTGAAGAAAGGTAGTGGTGCTGGTTATCGTCTTGTGACAGACATGACCGAGATTAACCGTAAGATTCATTTGGACCCTTTTCCTGCTCCCACTGTGGATTCTGCCCTTCAACATTTAGGGAAAGCTAGTATTTTTTCTATAACTGACCTTAATTCCAGTTTTCACCAGTGTCTCCTCCATCCTGACTGTCGTAAATACACTGCCTTTTGTACTCAGTGGGCACAATATGAGTTTAACAGAATACCGATGGGCGCTTGTTTTGGCACGCAGGCGTTGTTGCGCGTGCTGGATCATGTGTTGTCCGATATTAAATTTCAGTATGTTTATAATTATATTGACGATATTATAGTTTACAGTAATTCCTTTGCAGAACACCTGGAACATTTGCGAGAAGTGCTGGGCTGCTTGCGTAAGGCAGGGCTTACGGTCAACCCGGCTAAGGTTATATGGGCGTCCCCTTCGGTAAAATTTCTAGGGTACATTGTAGCTGGTGGGCAGTTGGTGATGGACCCGAGTCGTGTGAGTCCGATTGCGAATTTTCCACGCCCAAAGTCAGTGAAAGGAGTGTCTCGGTTTATTGGTCTCATGGGCTACTACGCACGCTTTATCCCTCATTTCGCGGAACTCGTGGGCCCCCTGAACGCGTTGAAGCGTAAGAATGTACCCTTTATTATGAACAGGAACGCAGTTTCAATGTGCTGAAGTCTAAGTTAGCCTCCGCTCCTGCACTTGCCCTGGCAGATTTTGACCAACGCTTTGTTTTGCATGTCGACGCCTCGAGTGTTGCTCTCGGCGCTGCCCTCGGACAGTGGTGCAACGGTAAGGTTTCACCAGTGGCCTTTGCCAGCCGTACCCTGACGGAGGCGGAGCGTCGTTTGAGCGCCTTCGAGAAAGAGGCTTTAGCTTGTGCTTGGGGGACTGGGAAATTTGAATCCTTTTTGGCAGCTAAGGAATTCGATCTTTGCACTGACAATCAGGCAGTGTCCTGGCTTTTGGGTCATGCGAATGATTTTGGTAAGCTCGGGCGGTGGGCGTTTAGGTTGTTGAAGTTTAAGTTTGCGATTAAACATGTCCCTGGTAACAGTAATGTGGTGGCGGACGCGCTTTCCCGCATGTACTGTCTGGAGGATTATGAGTGTGATCCGGAAGAGCTTTCAGCTCGTTGTGCAGCCTTTACTACGAATTCTTTGTTTTATTCCCATCTTGAGCAAGCCCAGGCTAATGATGCTGAATGTCAGGACATAGCACGTCAGGTAGCCCTAGGTGAGGATGTTCCCTACCGAGTGATTGACAATCTCGTGCATTATGTGGGGCGTCTGGGAAAGTTACGGAAATTGTTGGTCCCGGAAATCGCCAGATCTGAGCTTTTGACTTACTTTCACGCCTCGCCGTTCGGTGGTCATGCAGGACGTGCTGGCACTCTCCACAAGCTCAGCGCTCGGTTCTATTGGCCAGTTATGTATCGGGACGTTCGTAATTTTGTGCAAGGGTGTGATATCTGTCAGCGAGAAAAGGCCCCAAAGACCACTAAGGTAGGACTGTATTCCGCGAAGGAGGCAGTGTGTGTCTGGGATACCTTGCACTGTGATGTGTTTGGCCCCATGACATGTTCCCTTAAAGGTAATTTGTATGTTCTTATTGTCCTGGATACTTTCAGTAAATTTGTCATTCTCATTGCTATGCGAAATGTGAAGAGCGCCACCATAAACACGGCTCCTCACTGAGCGAGTGTGGACTACGTTCGGAACCCCGCGAATTTGGTCACTGATAATGCCGCGTATTTTTGCTCGACCATCTTTCATGATATGTGCTTCCGCTGGGCCATAAATCGCTTTACGTCGAGTCCATAGTATCCCTGTGGGAACCAGGTAGAGCGGTTTAACCACAAATTGAAGGTAACTTTGTCTGCCTTGTATCACTGTCACCAGTGTGATTGGGATGTGGATCTCGACTTGATAAATATAGGCTTTAATTCAGCTACCCATGGGGCTACTAAGAGCACTCCGGCGAGAATATTGTTAGGAAGGGATTTGATCCACCCTTTACTGAATGTTTGGGGAGTCCCTTCTCCTTCGTTGCCTTTGTCCGATACCCAGCGGGAATTGCTAAGTCACCGCACCCTTGGCAATCTTACAGATGCTCGTCTTCGCACCCAGGACCGAGTGAACGCCCAGCGTGTTCCAGGGAATTTTCATGTGGGGCAAGAGGTTTTTTGTCGCTCTTTCATTCTTCCGTCGCGGGCCAAAGATATTTCTAGCAAGCTTACCCTCTCCTATGACGGACCGTTTCGGATATCCCGTATGCTCTGGAAGAATACGGTTTTGTTGCAAGATTGTGCCTCGGGGTGGGTGCACTGGAAGGCCTCTACTCAGCGACTAGTATACATGGCTGCTTAGCCACCTCGCTCCCACACAGCCCGCACAACCATCTTCGACAGCGTCCAAAAACCAAGTCACACAACAATCTCTGTCGGCGTCCGAACAACAAGTTACTACACAACCATCTTGCTCCACGACCGAACAACAAGTCTACACAACCATCTCTGTCGGCGAGTAGACAACAAGTCTACATTACAACCATCTTGTTCCGCGACTACACAAGTAAAAACACAACAATCTCTGTCCGCGACTAGACAACAAGTCTACACAACCATCTCTGTCGGCGAGTAGACAACAAGTCTACATTACAACCATCTTGTTCCGTGACTACACAAGTAAAAACACAACAATCTCTGTCAGCGACTAGACAACAAGTCTACACAACCATCTCTGTCGGCGTCCGAACAACAAGTCAATATGGCTGACCCCGCGAAGCTTGCTCTCTTCCTGCAGCGCCTCCAGCGGCCACCCAGCGCAACAAGGTAAACCGTAACGGAAAATTAATATTAAATTAAATATAATAACAAACTATAAACTTTTATACTTTTAAACAACTTGAAAAGTGAAAATATTCTTCTGAAAACCATAACATGGTGTCCAGCCAGATTACAGAATAAAATTCCCGTACATTTCCAGTACATTTCCCGAATTTTCCTCGAAATTCCCGTACAGAACAAAACTAATAATAAAAAAAAAAACGAGATTTCATTCAAAGGGTCATTTTCTTGTACCACACAAGCAATAAATACTGTACCTTGTTTGCTCGTGTATCTTACACACTTCAGTAAATAATTATTGTTAAAATTCAAAACAAGGTGTGGGTAAGATTCAACCCGACCGCCCGCTACAGGCTAGGCTAGACAGCTCGTTAAAGCTTGTCGCACACTGAGACGCGCCGCTCACAATAGCGCCGCGCCGCCTCGCGGAAAGGGAACTTGGCTGTTTATGAAGCATGAAGCTGCTGTATGTGCGCACTAATTACATGTCGTTTACTCAAACTGTAATTCTTCAAAGTGGCGCGGTTCGGTTCGGCGGCACGTCTCAGTGTGCGACAAGCTTAACGAGCTGTCTAGCCTAGCCTGGAGCGGGCAGTCGGGTTGTA
>PNEQ01002781.1:0-40326 GCA_003012365.1 Medauroidea extradentata | reverse complement strand
TACAGTCAGTAGGTATGTCAGTAAGAACTTAAATAAATATTTTAAAGTATATTAAATACAGAGAGGTCGTTTGCAATTGATGTTGTTTCACTAATGCTGTATTCAAATAAGAAAATACACGGGACTACATGCAGTTATTCGCTACCAACCATACAAACAATAATGTAACTGTTGTTAATGTTGGCTTATATGCAGTAACAGGTAGTGATTTTTTTCAAAGGTTAAATCTTTAGTGCTCACTTTATTCCGAATGGCCTATATTAATGTTAAAATAGCAGAAATAAACTGTGAATTAGTCATGTAATCTTGTGTGTGGTTGGTTCCAGAACCGCATGTGGCGCAAAACTAGGAGTCGCACCAACATACTTTGCTCCGGAACTGATCCCAACAGGAACTGGGCATTCCACTGGAACCGTAAGTCCAAGGCTCAGAATCACCCACTAAAACGATTCAGTTTTCTTCATACGTACACTGCACCATAGGTGTAGTACTTCATTAGCATACACAAGTATTGTAGTAGAATGTTCTCACATATTGGGATGATACCGCACCCCAAATACAATATCAACAAAACTCAAAAATCAACATTTGTGACTTATGTATAAGGTGAAATAGAATATAGTTATCTACTTCATGAATACTAACATAACTAACCAACAAAATCACTCCAAACATAAAAATAATTTTTGCTCCTTTTCCAAGTAACAATAATGATTAGTACGTGTGTGACATTTCTATACTATTTATGTTCCATCATTACGATAAACAACATAAGTTATGTTTCTGTGTAATATCAATCTATTTTGTACTGAGCTTATATTACACTGTAGTCATCCAACAGTCTGAATGTATGCGTGTATGTACAACTGCATCTATTTGTTAAACTGACATATTTTTAATTATGTTGGAGCGATACGTCGAAGCAAGAAAGATTAAAGATCATGCAGACATCAGTTGATAATTTATTCTCACCAGAGACTTCAAACAATCATGGTTCTGCCTTGTCGTAACGTTTTACCTTTGAGCAACAGAGTATACGCTAGTGTTCGTACGTCACACGCTCTATTTTTTTTTTCTTCAGAGGGTGGCACCAGCAACAATCCTTGCTCTGAGACGTATCACGGGAGGGCTGCATTCTCTGAGCCAGAGACCAGACACTTGGCTGACTACATTGCTACCATCTCGTCCAAGCTCAAGATCTACCTCGCCTTTCACAGCTTCACACAGGTCATTCTGACTCCATATGGTATCCGCGGTCTTCGCCCTGCTAACGAGAACACCCTGGTAAGTATTCTCATAGTCTACTTTCTCCTCATGTAACAAGCTTCTGTTATCTTAGGATACCTTCCATTACTTAACAAGATATATTATTTTTAACATTACATTCAGACAGTTATGTATCTACAAAACCAGACATTTCAGAATTATTTTACGTACATTTTACGTTATCACCATCACTTGAAGGCAACTTACTATGGTGCCAGTAATCATAATTTGTAAATAATATTGAGAAACAACTGTTACATACCAGGAGTATTCAGTTTAGACGTTAACTGTTTTATTGGAGTACAAACATATATTCACTCTGTAGATTCAGCTAGTCACAAACGGTGTTAACGAACGTCCTCAGTTCACTACACAATACTACACACCAGATGTAAATTATTGATTCTACATTTTTAAGTACGGAATGCGTTTAGTTACGCAAACAAAATGTTATGCAGGTCTGTAACCAATGGTCCATTGTTGATTTTTCATCATAGATAATAAGAAATGTTATTCCACGTACCCCCTCATTTTTATTTGTGTCTTAGCCACTTTAAGCTTACCAAAATATATAATAAAAATGAGGCAATTTATTTTTAAGGCTGTGATATGGAGACACTCGTAAAATATTACTTTATGAGCAAATACTTGCTAACAAGCCAACTTACCTGCCAGTTATATGTTCAGTTGCGTCCTACTAACTAGCCTCGCTAATACCAACTCTGATAGTTCAAATATGTGTGAGTACAAAATACTAAGCATTCTAGTATAGACAGTGAAAAAAAATCGTGCACAGCTATTTACCACGATGTTCTTAAAATTATAAATTCTGAGGTCTACCTTCACAAAATATTCATGACGTTTGGGGTATTATATCTACATTTGTACGATGATCAGTCTACGACGTGTGTGTTTGTTGTGCTTTTTATATTCTTTGTAAGCTTGTTACATGTTCGCTGCATCTTTAGAATATTCAGTTCACTATTGCAATGCAGGATGATATTTTGGTTAATCTAAGACTATGGAAATTTAAATTGACCAAGGATCAAATTAGTTCAAATAATGGAAACTCCAACGTATGTGGTTTATGTTACAATTATTTAATGCAATGTTTTATATTTAGTTACATCCATAACATGGGTTGCAAACGCTATATCTCATTGACTTATATTTGATCTAATTCTGTGTGTGGTTGATGAGAACATTTTATAAACTGCCCATTAATAGTAGCGCGAGCCCGCCTGACTTGGAATTAACTATTTTTATTTACGGTAAAAGCATTGAGTCATGAGTAGTTGAGTATAGTTAAGTGTACAAACTTGAACCTCTGTAGCTATAAAGAGAGAAAACGTTTGTAAAACGTTGATTACATAAAAAGCGTGGAATTAATTTTTATTTTAGTTAAGAAAATTGAACTCTAAGCAATGTTACAAACAGTTTTTCCTTTGCAGCTGTCGCTTGGTCAAGTTATAGTTGATGCTATCCGCAGGCGTCACAACACGGTCTACCGAGCAGGGAATATTGTTGACCTCATGTGTAAGTATGAAAATGGTGCATTTGTATTAATAGAAGAATTATACTCCATTTCATATAAGTTGGGATAAATCTGACAGTAACTTATGGCCAATATTTGTAATATTTTGTTATTTGTGTCACTATACAAGACAAACTTTGGAGTACAAATGCTGAAATGGACAGTTCAGGTTCATTTTAGAGCTAACAATTTCTTGCATTGTGTAACAAATCACAAAGTACTGAAAATTATTGCCCATAAGTTGCTGTCAAATTTTTCCAAAATTATATGAAACGTAGCATATATTCCTTGCACTATTATGTGGCAGTAAAGATAGTGAATGTAAAACGTACAACAACATACAAAGCATTCAATGAACTGTCTCGTATTTTGCAGTTGAATGTGACTGTTTAAATTAAGATAAAAACAATATGCAATAAATGTAATCCTTGAATAAATTTTTAAAATGGTTTAAAAAATGTTTTATGTGGAAGAATGCATGCTACTCTGTCTTTTTTACTGTTTTTGTCGTGTTCCTTCCAAAATTTCATAAATGTGAGCTACAAATTCCAATACAGAAACAATTTTGTGTGTGTGTATAGATTTACGAATTATGAAACAAAATAGGTGTGTAACAATAATAGTTCAAACATACATCACATCATTCATGAATCTCCTAAACCTTTCGCACTACACTCTTTATGAAGCTTAGTAGTTTAGTGGCCAACGCAACTTTCCTTTCATCATGGTGATAAAGGTTCGAGTCCTGAACTTTACTTAATGGAGACACGGCGGATGCTGCAGGATTTTCTCAGAGTGCTCCCACTTCCTATGCCCTTGCATAAAGTTTCTGCCCCCTTCTTGCCTCACACCATCCTTGCTAAAGACCTCGCTGCAAAGCAAACGCCAATAAGATTGTACAAGTGAGCGAGGCGTATGTTCCTAGTAGCTTCCAGCACAAGTTAGCTCATGGTGTGGATGTTGTGTCGTCAGATGTCGCGACTGGAAGCAGTGCAGACTGGGTGGTCGGCACACAGAGAGTGCCACTATCGTTCATCTACGAGCTGAGAGACACTGGTAGGCACGGCTTCCTACTGCCAGCCAATCAGATCATCCCTACAGGAGAGGAGACACTGGACTCCGTCGTGGCTCTCGTCAATGCGGCCAAGAGAACATTCTGAGAGTGCTTCTACACAAAGAATGCACTTCATATGTAGTCTTTGAAGAACTATGAATAAATGACTTTTATGACAGTAATGTAGTACGTTTTTTTTGTAACTTCTATTAGCCCTGTATTGAATTTTTAAAATAAACCAGAAAATATAACTGGAAGACCAGAAATCTACATCGATAACAACAAAACATCAATGTTTACGTCAGTATAATATGTTTATTTACAAATTATACAAGTGAAACTTCAAACACATATACTTTCCTCAGAACAAAGTAAACTTTGTTGATGGCCACAGTGTTAACAACAAAATTTAAATAAAAAATTATATCGTGGCTTTACATACAAACTTTTGGCTATGGTGATTTGTACACGATGTGTTATTATTTACAAAATGGCTTTAAAATGCTCATGTTAATATGAACAATTAAAATAAAACAAATCTAAAGTATCTTTGCCCACAACATATCAAAATCGAGATCATGTGTTGTCGTGATTCCCTTCCATCCACGTGTACTCTCAGTACAAGAAGTAAAACCCAAGTGATTGTATTTGAACATGCAAGCATCCAGAGATATGACAAGTACACCCACACAAACCAGAATATTTAAAGGCTTAAAGAGTGTACCAGGCATACATCATGATGCTTATAAAGACAAGACAACCCTTATCCTCGTGAGAATAGTTTCCCTATCCATCTCTGCGTGTTGTTAAAATATGTGATGTAGCATAGTCACTTTGGCCTTTTCAATAGCTGTGTTTTCACACGGCTGATGCAGATGCACGTACCCCAGCGATGCTGAGTAAAGCCAATTTGCATTTTGACGCGTACAAAAAATCCTAGAATAGCCTCAGACACTCTTAAGCCGGAGAAATTTCCTAAATATTATATTATTGCCTAGTTATCTACCCTAACGTCATAACATAATGTGAAATGCACGTCTGTAAATGAAATAAACTTTCCTCTGCAGAGTTCAAGTGCTGCCATCTCCCGATGTGTGGTACAACCATTATCAGCAATTCTGACGCCAGTCCATCCTAGTTTCAACTAACGTATTTCAACGACGTAACATACATAAGAGAAAGACGTTTTCTGTATGATTCATATTATCACTTCGTAAATTTTTGAAATTTATTTTAGTCTGTGTTTGAGTATTGAAATGTCACTGTGGAAGATGAGGGTCTGGTTATTTCGCAAGGAGTGCTCGCTTTTTTTTGTGCCACTGTAACCGGCGATTTTCACCCCCGGGAATATTACACCCGGGACACAAAATCCCTAGAGAAATTCTACTACCTGCGATAGAGGTGTCCATCCTACACAAAGCAGTCGAGTAAGAGAATCTTGACTCTTACAAAAAAGTCTTAAGCAGTGGTTGGACAAGGAATATAGTGACTTTTGTACACAATGTGGGTGTAAGTATCCTCTAAGGAATGTGTGCTCCCTGGACACTCGGCTAACTACCAATCTATTTTGCTTGACCCCCTTGTTGTTTGACTGTAGTTTGTCAAGGTACCGAGAATGTTGAACATTTTGGCGCTGTAATCCGGGCGGTCGGACTCAAACTCCGCCCACTTTTTTCCATTGCTAACATCATAAAGTAAATAAAGATTTCTGGAGCCATGATTTAAAATTGTGAGCAAAGGATATATTTCATAAATTGATAAAAAAAATACGTTTTGATAAATTGTTTATTGTAGTGGGAGGGAAGTGGGCGGAGTTTGAGCTCGACCGCCAGGATTACAGCGCAAAAAAATGTATAGCATTATCGGTAACTTGGCGAACTGTAGCCAAACAACAAGGGGGTCAAGTTTCCAGGCGAGTGTCCAGACCTGTTTTTCTACGGCCGTGACCTACAAGAACAGCTGATTGCACTCGGCCATTTTGCAACCTGAATAAACATAGCTTGGCCTCAGTATCAGCTGCTAATGCTCCATCTGTACTCTTCTGTTATCACTGGTAACTAATAGATCATTCACAAATATAAATAAGTTTCCACGGTAACATATTTGTCATAGAGGATACAAACGATGGTAAGGTAAAGTAATTCGCGGATTTACGCAAAGTAGCTGACATAATGGGATATTATGCTATTTTTACAGGCATAAACAATGTTAGGCCGTAAGAATACATAGTGTTTAAGAATTTTTGATTTGATGAAATTTCGAATTGTACGAATGCATTTTGGTATTTGACGATATTATAACCATCTATAATATGTATTCTTCCGTACCTGAGTGTCGAAACCATTCTCGTAATGGCATTTCTTCGCACAATTTTCCAAATAACGAAATGTTGCGGAGGAATTGGGCGAATGTGTCGTCAAATATGTTAGTAAGTTCATTATTTTAAGAAAGAAGATTTCTGCTGCAATGGTAAGATATGCTCATGTATACATGTGACTGGCACAATAAATAATGGTAATCTACATATTTCTGTTTATGTTACAGATTATGTAGGCTAGGCAGGCTTACAAAATACGATGGGCTATATTGTTTAGTGATACAAAGTTTATTAATATGTGCATTTAATTTGAGATCTGATGAGGCAGTCCATTAATCTTCGAGGTTTGGTGACACAATGCCATTACATTCGTAATGTTGCTAATGCGAGAAGCAAGTACACATTCCATTAAATGTTTTGCCTTTAATATTTATGATCCCTCGCCTCCTACATAATTAATAATTTCATACCGGTACGTTTCCACAACAGTCTCAAACATCATCAAATTTTAAAATTACGCCTCTTTTATTGTAACGTTACACAAAAATCTTCGTTACAACACAGTATAACAACGTCTCGTTAACACACCATTTTGAATTCTCTAGTGCTACGTTCTGGATACAAAAAATCCGAGTTTTGGACTTTACGGCCCGTCGACAGCGAGGTCATCAGAGACGATAACACACAGCTTGGTACAATGACAGCAGCTGGGAAGGAGTCAGCAATGGCATTGATTACAAACATCTCAGCATTCTCCTGGAGTGATTTCGGGGAACCATTTAAAACTGAAATCAGGAAGACAGGAGCAGAGGATTGAACACAGGTCCTCCAGAATGCGAGTCCAACGTTTCGTCACAACACTCGGTATTATACTCTTTAGTTTATGACACTTTCACCAATACTAAGAGGATAAACATTAGGGCACCTGCAATCAATTACAATATTCAATGACTGTTTACAAAACTAATTACCTTGCATTACATTGAACTAAACTTTCATTAATAACTCAAAATATAATGGTTATTAATACGTATTCATTTACTTTTTTTTTCTTGTTTTAGTCTGAGGAACCTACCCCAAAGTTTGCAAGACTATTTCAGAAACATTCTGTACATGACATAACCGTCATTTCTTCTATCCACTGCTGCTTCCAGTATACAGTAAAATGCAGTTAACTCCCTGGGTCTCTCAAGAAACATCACTCTATCCTTCATTATTTAATAATTTTACTAGATAACATTTCCTGTCCCAACCTCTGTGTATGTCTTTAGAATCTCGTACTTGACTGTTCTAATCAGGCAATTAGATTTATGCTCAGACCTATACATCGTTCTAAAGACTGAAACGCATAAAAGACTTCCTAAATTCAGGGTTAAATTTAATTTTAACATACCGTACGCATTTAATGGTTGAATTTTCGAGTTTCCTATGAATTTGAATTTCACAATACATTCTACATGATTAAACACATTATTGTGTTGTCGAATAACAAATCTTGTCAGCGTCGAGGATTCTGTGACGTCAGCGTGACAAATATGGTGGTCCGGACGTGAATTCCAAATAGATGAGTTCTGTTTTATTCGCGTTGTGAACGCGACGAAGTTGAAAACGGAATGTGCCCAAACGTTGGAGAATCTGGTGAGCTGGTAGTAAATTGCATTTATTATTTACTTTACGAGATATTTTTTTGTTGTTATAAGCCAATAATAACTTTCTTAAGGAAAATGTGCCTTTATTTTCACATTTGGGTATGCCAGAGGCTATTTAAAAGATAATGAAAATTTAAAAAAAAAGGTACATTGGAGTACTATAAACATCTATGACTTACTAGGTTAGTATGTAGTGTCAAAGATAAGTACCTACACGTGGCAGAAGAAATATTGTTCACAATAACACGAATTGTAGTGTCGCATCGCGCCCTTCGCGTCGCGCCTGACGCGCAATTGTAATTATAGTATTAAGGCTTATACACAATTGGATACTTTAACATTTGACTTAACGTTTCCGTTACTTTATGTATTTAGTCAATATACAATACAAATGTAAAGTTAAAGTAACGACAGTTGAAAAACTATTTAAAATATGTTTTTGAACCGGCAATATTACGATATAAATCGTTATAAATTTGCCATAACAGCTTATCACGTAAATATTCCAAGTATAAGCCCAATTATTAATATTTTAAAACATTTATTATATATTATTTTTGAGAACAAAACAACGCCATATATTGACGCAACTTAAATTTAATTTACGAATAATTCTTCAACGCTATTTACCCGGATTTTAAAGTACATTTAGACAAACGTGTTACTTTCTCACGAAATCCCAATAATGGAGAGAGAAACTATACTACAATAAGCATTTTTCGTTCTAACGTACATAATAAGCTGGTTCTCTGCAAACAGCCATCTTGACTTTGACTTTAGGTTTTCAGTTCATTGGAAACATAAAGTCAAGGCTACTTGACTTTAGCTTTAGCGACGCCATTGTTTACGACTCCATAAGAAGCCATGTATTGAAAGCTACAGTAAATTCAAATGTCAGTCATATGCTAAAGTTTTCAATAATGTAAAAGCCCTTGGGAAGATAATCGACTATCTTACGGACGAAGAGAAATTTTCTCAATAGTGGACATGGAATCTGTAAGGAGACGCAATAAAACGATAGAATGTTATGACATAATTATCTGGTCTATGCCTATATAAAGTGAAAACACATTCGTTTCAAACTTTTACAGAGAAACAAAGTAGTTTCAAATTTACAATATTATTTGCAAATAAATAAATAAAATCACATTCATTGACACGGAAGTTCTGTTAATCGAAATAAAATTGAGAAAACTGATTTTGTTACTTACCAAACCAGCGTAACTATCGGGAGAAATTATCTCATTATCAGACTAATATTATTGAGCGCCCTAGTCTGAAGTAACACAAACAAACTACATATTTTGAAAATCTGGCATGTTCCTGAGCCGAAGTTTATCGATGATTGCCGAGTGGGCTCGGGTCGGCCGGCATTCTCTCTTTTAAATTTGAAGTATTCGACTATCAGTTTTATTATAACGTTGTTTTCAGAGTTGCTGGAAAATAAATTTAAACACTTATCTGATGTTAAGGTAGGTATTTCTTCTGGGTCTGAACAGACTTTGGCTGAAGTTCATAGTAATATAAATGAGCATTACACTCTAACTGCGGATTCGGTAACTTAAAATTCGTCTAGAATATTGTAACAGAGGGTGTAACATCGGATTGTAAATTGTGCTTCTATAATAAAGAAGGACTCATCGCATGCTTGGAAGCTGTGAAGTAGACATTTATGCCCCATGGCGTGCTATTTATTGGGCTTCTTCGAAATCTAGTTCTCAAAGCTAAGCCGAAGTATAGTTCTCACACTTCTCTTATGCATCCAGTGATTTTATCGTTATTAATTACAGTATTATCGCTACTTTCAAGGCTAGTCTGGCGGATACGACAATGACTTTGTATGTTTTTATAATCATGATGTATGTACTGTACGAGATATGTAAGATTGAGTACCTGTTTCACACATTGATTTATCTTTCCCATTTCCCGTATCACAGAGCACAAGTTCTTTAGCAATAACAGTCATGTTTTACGTAACTGCCCTAGGTTTCTGGTTATTAATGTTTCCGCCCCGCAGTTTTAGCAGGGAACCAATATCAAAGACATTTATTCTCAAGGGAACAATTTTAAATATAAAATGTTCAAAAAAAAAAGTACTCTACATGAAAATAAATTCTTAAGGTCACCGCCTACGCTGAGCGGTTTTGCGCGTCAGAGGCTCAGAAGCGACGAAGCTGTAAGGGCGACGTTAGAGCGTGTATCAAATGCCGCATTGTCACAACGAGCCTAGCACTGAACTGCCATGCCAGATTCCCACCGATCCACTTTTACTATGCGACTTAAAAAAGTGAGCATATTACTATATTGGTGGAAGGTCTGTAGTAAAGTTCAGTGTCTCATTCAGTTTTTTTCTCGTAAATACGAGTAGTTATACGAAAATATATTTTGAACGTGAGTTTTAAAGTGCTTACACAATAGGAAATCGCCTAATAACACCATGACAAGTGTAAATACCACACGATAACTTTTATTAATTGCGCGGCGTTATTGAATATTCTCATCTATTAACAGCTGTCAATGTCTTATCTCAAGACTCAAGAACGTCTGGAGATCTACACCAGCCATGGCGACTTTGAAGGTACAGTCCGTGTTTCTACGGTACGACACACTCACACAAACACACACACGCAACAATAATCTGCCTGACTGGGCAAATAATGACAAGTACTCAGTCACATACCTATATCTATGGTAAAACCCCAACCACGTGATCAAGCTGTAAATGTTTAAATAAAATTGTTCTTCTGGAAATGGAAAAAAAAAAATTTATGACGCCCTCTGCCCTCACAGGTGATATGACATAAAAATAATCGTAACTGGTAAAATATACAATATATGAATGTTATATTTCACTAACTCTCTGGGCATGCTTCGCAGTATGTATTAATTTTTTTTTTCGGTACCCGCTTCTTCACCTCTACCGCGTTCCCCCCTTCCCCCACGAAATATCATTTTTTATCCGGCAGAAAATTTCGGGCCCGTGCGCACATCTTAACAACACTTAACAGAACCTAGGGGCGCAAGACCATTGGTAATGGCCTATATCTATGTGTGACAAAATCGAATGGCACTATATTGCAGTCATAAAGGCAATATATTTACTCTAAGATTGCAGTCAATAACATGCAATGTCCTATACCAATGTTCATGTTAAAAAAATATCGTTCCCACCACCCCAGGTAAAGTGCACAATTCCCTATCTTCGCCAGCAATACGCCAGCGTTCAATTTCGTCACAGAATAAATAAGTAAATAGTAGCATTATTTATCCTGTGTGTTGTGGCCTTAGAGTAAATATAGGCCGTCAGCCATTGTTGTTTCCAAAGACGAGGTGACAATAACTGCACTTTATCGTTGAAGTAGAAGGGACTAAGTCACTACGTGTGGGCAGTTGAACAGGCAGAGGAGACGGGATCGGGTTGTACAAACAAACAGTGTGCAGCTCTCACAGCAATCTTTGTAACTGTTGCTCATCGTAACTCAGAGGCGATTTTAATATGCTAATCATGGAGTTATACAGAATGTCGCGTCTAATGAGCAAGGGTTGATAATGTAAAGCAATTGTGAAATGATATAGGCCCCTACTTTGTAATATGTCACGCAACACGTATTCGCTTCTTTATTTGTTCAGACAACTCCGTCCGAGTACGTACTGAAACAGAACTAACGAAAATACAATAAAAATTAAATCAATTTTAGCACCATCGACAGCCTCTGACGACAAAGGGGAAGAGGGGCAAATAATCATGTTTGTACTATTTTGTTACTTTAATTACCATCTGCTTGAAACTGGTAACATTTGTAAATTAATCTACTCTAAATAATGAACGCACTTTAAATTTAATTTAATTTTTGTAAATTTTGAAGTTAAGTAAAGTGCAATTTATCACTTTGCTGTCCATGAGTCGGAAACCGCAACCTATGTTTGTCTCATTTTCCCCTTATATTAAATTAGTACTGAACTGTAGGTTGGGCCTGCAAATTCATTTCAAAACGAGTTCACCCAGATTAATTCCATCGTGCTGGACATTGGTAAATGACACCTGTTATTATCTTCTTGGCCGTGTGGTCAGACCTCTCGCCTCCCACCAAGGCGATCCGGGTTCGAACCCCAACGAGGTCGGTCCCCGGATTTTCGCATGTGGGAACCGTGCCGGACAATGTCACTGGCCAGCGGGTTTTCTCGGGGATCTCCCGTTTTCCCTGCTCTTCTCATTCCGGCGCTTCGCCATCGCAGGGCCTCATTTCATGCCATCCTACGGGACATGCGGATTGCCCACGAGCTCCCATTAATAACATCTGCATTCAGGTTGCGATACTCTGGCACTCTGGTATCCTCCTTATACGATATTATATTCAGATTATTTTCTTCAATATCCACGATGTTAACATGATGACTAATGAGTCTTTGCTATGTTTAGACATATATGCTGTTGAATAGCGTACGGGAAATGCCTTTATGATCACAATTGTGAGTGATCTTGGAGGAAACAAACTATATATTTTTTTCCCGAAAACCCAAGAGCAGTATCTTTTTGCAGTATCTATCTTAAATATTACTGGCAGGGTCAGAGTTGGATGTCTTTCAGGAGCAATATATTAGTATGAATTGAATAGTTCAGAGAATCGCACCTAGAGTGAGTGACTGAGATATTTTGGTCAGCTCTCAACATCGAAGTCTTCAGCGCTGGTGAGGGATGACATGAGGTGAGTGTGGAGCAGCGCCGGAATGATAAGAGCGGAGGAAACGGGAGACCCCCGAGAAAACCATCCGACCTGCGGCATCATCTGGCATGATTCCCCCGAGCGAAAACGCACCTAGAGGCTAGGGTAAGGTGTGGTGAGCGTGTCTTTGTTGCCCTTAGAGCTACCGTACCACTAGGCCACGGACGCGTAAAATACATCCGGCCTGGTAACAACCTTAAGGGCGTTGGACCCGTAAAATTAAATTTTTCTTTATATTTGTGCCAAACACTGTTCAACTTTTCCACATCAGATAACACGTCATTTACCTAAATAAAAAAAATATGCCCCATAAATTTTGCATAATCACTCATCAAAGTCACAAAATAGCCATTGCGGTGTAGCCAAAATAAAAAAAAAAACTAATTAACTAATGAATTTTAAATTTCAGGAACTGATAGTCAGTGTATCAATGCATTTTATGACATGTTTGACAAAAGTTAGTTTTGGAAATTTCGGTAGCAGCCAAAAGTCAAATTTATGCAAAAAAAATATACTCATTTTAATCAATTTTTAAAAAATACAAAAATGTACCGCTTTGTGTTTACAAAAGTGTATTGAAGTAGCTCACATAATTAAGTATCAATATGAATTATCTTGTTTCTGCAAGTTAATTATTTTTTATTATTTTGGCTACACCGCAACTACCATATTGTGACTTTGATAGGTGATTAAGCTAAAACTATGGGACCTATTTTTTATTTGGGGAAATGACATGTTATCTGATGTGTAAAAGTTGAACAGTGTTTGGCATAAATAGAAAATTTGGAATTTCTACGGGTTCAACGTCCTAAGACTTCCTTATTATTCAGACGGTATACATAAAGAAAAATGCTTGTTTTACAGTGTTCTTGAAAAGATTCATGGAAACTACCACGATGGTGCTTGCGTCTGATCATCCAAGTCCTATCTGCCTTTGTGGTGAACTCTGAATGAATTAAAATTTGATAAATTAAATTTTTTCCTGAGAATTGTAATGTAAAATTCTTTATTGTACCTCGTAGCGAGCACAATACCAAGCTGAAGTAACGCATTCATACCCGTGACTAAACACATCTATCACAGAACTCGAGATTGACACTCCAAGTTTGATGAGGGAAGAGAAAACTACGCAAAAAAAGATAACACCGTTTTCCGTTTCACGTGTCAAAGTCGGTTTATATCTTGAAATAAGGTAAGTGGGGTTTTACATCTCGTCTACAGTGAATTGATATCTCAAGTTGAGAGTGAAGGTCTGAGTGCATTATGTCATCACGTGAAACCATAGCAGACACAAAGAAATGTTTAGTTCTCCTCAACGACCCGTACAACACATTTAGAACCTTTGTATCTACTCAAGAGTAGCAACAAACCAGCTCACGCCCGTCTCGATTCTCTAATAAAGAAACACTAATAATTTTCATAATTATTTTTTTCCTGTACATTCTTAAACCTAGACTGAACTTGTTTTACATTAAGCTGAGTGCTATTGAAACTAATCCCAAAATCCCCACAATATTGAACAAAGTCGTAAAAAATTCCCACAATGTTTCACTACGTTATGAAAGATTTCAGCCATATTTCACTACATTATAAAAATCCGCAATATGTTTTTCTTATACTTACAAATAACCCCGTCATATTTCACTACGTTATATAAACCACACCATATCTCACTAAGCCATAAAAATCTCCACTATATTTTACAAAAGTATAAATATCCCCGCCCAATTTCACTGTGTTGTATAATCTTCACCATATTTCGTTACATTATAAAATTCTCTTTATATTTCACAAAGTTATAAAAAGTCCCCGCCATATTTCACAACGTTATAAAAACTCCTCCACATTTCACTACGCTAGAAAAATTCCCACCATGTTTCACTACATTATAAAATCCCAACCGTGTTTCACTACGTTATAAAATCCCCACCATGTTTCACTTCGTTATAAAATCCTCACCATGTTTCACTACGTTGTAAAATCCCCACCATGTTTCACTATGTTGTAAAATCCCCGCCATATTTCACTACGTTATAGAATCTTCACCATGTTTCACTACGTTATAAAATCCCCGCCATATTTTACTACGTTATAAAATCCCCATCATGTTTCATTACGTTATAAAATCCCGCCATATTTCGCTGCTTTATAGAATCCTCGCCATATTTCACTACGTTGTAAATATAACAATGCAAGGAACACCAGGTGTAAAATTGTCAGCTAAAATAATAAATCCCATATTTACATTTTTGAAATGAGTGGTATTACAATTAGTTACAAATTAAATCAGTTCCTTTTTCTTTTATATACGCCATAATAACTAAGTATCGCAATAACATCAGTATTAATTTTTTTCGTAGTGTCACTTAAGAGACGAAGTTTGTATGCTGTTCGCCAATGTACGGATTGAAGACGTCCTAATTAATCGCCTTTAAAGTTACTATAATTCTTAGCGTCTAATGTCAACTACTTAAGATACGTTCGAGACATAACGACCATGCCGAGTTTATATACGTATATTTGAATGATACTTATTTCGCTGATAAAAGGGTTCAATGTGTAAAGCTTAATCGACACAGAAACACTCATATAGCCTATAGTATAGTACATTTTGTTGACTAGAAATAAAATGGCATGATACTAACTTGCGCATAATCCTAATAAGATTGCCACTTTCAAAATGAAAGCGATATCTGTTTTGTTTTACGAAACATTAACAATAAATTAAAATTATGTACTTACTAGGTTATTGTTAGACATACATACAATTTTACGTTTACTACTTCAGGGAATATACTGCTGTGCTGACGCTGTTAAGTAAGCGCGAGATTCAAAATTTGAACACTTCGCTCAAAATTTGATCAAGGAGTAAAATAATAAATTATTATGGTGATGTTATGAGAATGCCACTTCAATGACATCGTTTTTGGGCAACATACAACTTGGCTAATAATGCAATCAAAATGGTAAACACCGTAATTTATAAAAAAAAAACGGATCTGGAATCTCATATTTATATTAAATTTTGTTACATAAATTTATCTCGGAAATACAGTCTTGCGATACTAACATAAAAGGACAATTCACAAATTCATGTCATTATATTCAATGTTACGTGTTACGTAATAATCAACAATAATTCGAAAATTCGATGGTAAATTCAGTTAAATCAATTTGAACGGTTATGAGCCGAACCCCTCAACATAGCCTAAATAATAGAGAATTTAACGTACGTGAATTGTTTTGTTTTCCCCACAATTGACAGCCCTGAGTAAAGAAATATGCTTGCGGAAATTCCTGTTAATGTAACTCCACATGGCATTACATGACACACTCACAGTTGACAAACATGGAAAATATAATATTGTGTAAAGTGTCTCAAGCCAAACTTACTTATGTACGATATGAATTGATGTGTGTGCTTGTGTGTGTGTGTTTATATATATATACACAACAAACATACGTATCAACAAATAAATAGGAATGTGGGTATATAATTGTATATACGTATGAACACTTATCTTGAACTGATATTTATAGTTTTAGAGTAAGCCTTGCAGTAAAAGTGCTCACCGCAGAGAAATTTTCATTGTACTGCCAAAAAATTGAAACCTTGTAATAATCGAGATAGCAAGGAAGATTCGAGAGTGTGGAGTTTTGGTCAACGTTCAAGGCAACCGGCTCTTTTTTACAATCAAATTATGCATTTTTAAAATCGAGCAGATATTATAATACAATTCCATAGATATTTGAAGATGGGTTCCACTACTTAGCCTAATTTTTTTTTTTCAGTACATAAATATATAATTACAGCTGTTACTGACCAGCGTTGTTTTCATCGCTGGTTAAGAGAAGTTAGAAGGTGAGACTGGAGCAGTGTGGAAATGAAAGGGCTGAGGAAACGGGAGATCTCCGAGAAAACCCACCCAGTAACAACATCACCCGCCATGAATCCCACACGCAGAAATCCTGGTCAACCCCCGCCGGGAATCGAACCAGAATAGTCTTGCTGGAAGACACGAGCCCTAACCGCTGAGTTGACAGCGGGAACGCTAGATAGCTTAGATTCAGTATCTTCCTTCAGACGTTTTACCATATTGACGGTGTTAGAATACATTGTAAAAACTTGCTGAATATTTAGGAAATAATTAACATAATCGCAGTATGGAACGGTTACCATACTTCCGCCTTGTAAACATGCAAACTTTTACACTTGTAGCAATACAAGACTGGTAACTTCGGTGTACATTTGACTGTTTTATAATATAATTGAGGACTTAACATTCAAAAGAGGCTAAGTACCATTTTCGACACAAATGTGTTAGGTACATAGAAAGGTGCCAAAACATTAGGTCGAGGACATACCAAAAGTGTTATCTCCTAGTGATATTCATGCGCGTTGTACATCAGCACAATTACATGGTTGGAGTAACATCAACACATTCTAGTTCATTGAGAAAATATATATTTATGTTCATAAGTGTTTCGTATTAATTGCTGTTCGATTGCTCGTATTTACTATTTTCCTATTGTAAAAAATATGTTGACGCATTTGGATAATTCCTTATTCATTTGCTTATCGCAATATTCTGTTTTCGTCATTATCTCGAAACTTACCTTTTGGCACTTAGCCCCTAATGAATGATAAGTCCTCAGTTTAGGAGTGCTACCATGGATGTCTGGGAAACAATTCTGCCCTACCTACTTTCTTATCGCTCCTATACGCACGCGTGACAAATTTATAAAATATTTTTAGAGTACAGGCATTTGAAACTTGTGCCTTGCTGGTCACTGTTAAAAATCCTAGCTTTCTTTATGCCTGCTTCCCGACACCTGACAGTCTTAGTTATGCACCTAATGAACTAATCGTTACAATGACTTATGCGATGAATATTAATGAGCTACAAAATTAGCACAGCCTTCCTATTGGAATTCTAACTGAGGAGCCTCGAGTAAGACAACAGATAATACGACTTTCTCCGACCGTGAAACAACTACTGCCACAAAATGTACATATATCAACACTTACGGACTACTGTTTATTCACTCGACAACGTAAAAGTAATAAACTTGAAACATTTAATAGAAGTTATCAACAGATTAATTAAATAATGTATGTTATAGTCTATAATCGGGAGATGGTAGGATAGAAATATAATATTAAATCTGGTTAGTGCAACTATGATATTGAAACAACCGTCACAACGCAAGGAAATATAAATTTATATACACAGTAATATAGAAATTAAACAGTCGTTTATAATAGTAGACAAGCGCCTTGTTATTGTTTATTTGAGACTAGAGAAAGATGCTTCTTGGAGCTGGAGCCAAATGCGACATTTAGTACAAATACTCTGTAAATAATATTTTCAATGCCGTGTTCACTTGTATCGATAACAACATGCTGTAAGGACAAAGTTGCTGTGTAAAGAGTGGATTGAATGTTTCGAGTATAAACGAGAAAATGGGTGAAGTGCATTAGGTAGTTAAACAATAGAGGCATAGTAAGTGATTGAACAGAGTTAGAATAAGAAACAAAGAGGTACTAACGCAATTACTAACGACCAATGTTTTACAGACGATCAAGAACATGCTTGATAATATAAATTTGGCGAATATAGAGGATGGTTATATGGCTATGATAAGTAATTAAATGGGGACCACGTGTAAACAAGTGTGTTATGTGTGGGTGGTCGCCTTCTGGAATCAATTAATGAGAAAATGTTGGAACAATTTTTATCTGACCTTTTTTACCGAATGTTGAAGCCAAAACATAATAAAATCACTGAAAATTTATTTCAAATTAATAATTAATTTTTCAAAAGTTAACAAAGAAAATTTATCTTTAATAAAGTTTTGGTTCTTCTCAAAATTTCAAAATTTTAGTGTTTCTAAGAGCGCATTATTTTGGTCAGAGTCACCTCAGGTTATTGTCACTAAAAAACAGTCAGTAAGGTTGACGTTCAACTGGAATGAGAGAGCATGCGAAGCAAGGCAGATAACTTACTGGTGGCCATTGACTTCTCTCCTCCCAAGAGAGTCAATGCTCCAACAACCCAGTCCTGCGCCCTTACTTACCTGATCTTACTTCTAGTGACAATTCGTTACCCTGTATGGGAATATATTAATCCTGTGTCAGGGCTTGGGAGATAGTACGAGAGTACTACAATTTGTGCCTCAAGTTATGACACTCCTATAATATTGGAGTGGTGATGTGTGATGTAAGTAGGGTGTGATATTTGTGAGAGTGATATGAGGGTCTCTGAACACTCTTGGTTACATTGGTGACGTCCTGCATCTATATTTTCTGTCTGAATGGCCAAGGACAACCATCCAGTAAGATAGTTTAATACTAGCCCTCACACAGACTGGGTTCCCCACGAATGTTTGTAGCATACTTTCAATCAGCAAGAGTGAGCTTCTGAACATTAGCGAGGCAAGATGTTGCCACATCTTCCTTCATGTTAAAGAGTTCAGTTGTTACGGCGAGTGAATCTGCCATAGGAAAACATATGACGTTTGATATTAAGCTTGACGGTAGAGACGAGACTATGCAGACCAACCACTACAATATTTGCCCAAGTTCATTGTAGCAGGAATCTGTACCACTCATCGTATTTAATAGACCATGCCAATAAAATAGATTAGTTTAATTCCATAGGTTCTTTCTTGTTGCGAAATTTAATGTCAAAGAGTGCAACTCTCTAGGTGGTGGAGATTAAACAGAAGATAAGGTTGACGTTTGTCTAAGGTCCCAGGCGGTGCGTATCTATAGTCACGGTACGAAGGTCGAGTCAGGACGAATCAGCATGAGCCTGGCACGTGACTTCACAGTTGGAACGGGGTATAAGAGAGAGGGCGGTGTCCCAGGTTGTCGAGAGTCGTGTGTCAAGATGTGGTTCCTAAGGAGCTTCGTACTAGTGGGTCTGGTGGCCGCAGTTTTCTGCAAGGCCCGCTTCGACAACTATCGCGTCTACAAAGTGTTGCCAGTCACTAAGGATCAGGTGGACGTCCTCACGAGCCTCCATGACGACCCTAGTGGGGTGAGTTAGTGCATCCTGCTTACATCCTCCTTGGATTTACGAAATAATCCACAACCACTAACATCCCGTCCCCTCTGGGTTCATGGTTCCGTCTCTAACGATTTCATTGTTGACGAGATATCAAGTGCTATTTCGTACGTACATCACCACAGCGCTTATGAAAGTTACACAAAAAATTTACTTCCGTCGCTGCATATATTTTACTGTAAACATAGTGACTAGTTCTCTCAAGTTACGTCAGAACCCTTTAAGAAATGTGGTGTGCACATCTAATCACATTACTGGAAGTGTCAAAGTTCAAAATTGGTGACACCTTTAATAACTTCTGATCGGAAAGAATTTAGAGGGGCAGGTTCGCAAAAGGCTTCCAGTTGACCGAAAAATATTGTTAACATATTTCAACCCATTTTACAATTGCAAAAGTTCGGATTGTGATTATACTGTTCACATAGAAACCGAACAAACTCGACAGGCCTCTCATATGAAAGTGGGTTCCGATTCACGATTCGGCACCTATTGGCAATGCAAGTTGGCTATATTCCAAGCGAAACCAACTAAAAGCCCTGTGGTTCAGTCTTCGAGCAGGAAAAACTGTAAGGGTAATATGACATAGACTCTGTGTGGATCTATCAATGAGGGACTGTTTTCAACACATGGGAAAGGTGGCGAACGTAGCCGTAGGTCGGCGTGTTTTGTCAGGGTTTCATTCCGTCGCTTATCCACCGCGGATCTTAGAACCTATGCAGGCTTCGGCGTGTGTGCCCTATGCATCCTGGATTCTCAGGGCTAGGAAAGGTGTAACTGCCTTGATGGATTCTTCGGCAGATGGCAACAAGGAGACACCTCTAGGTGGGGTGTTAGACTACGTAGCTCTCAGGCATTGGGGCCCAATAGTTTGGGTCTCGGAGCGAAGGGACCTAGACAATGGTAACGGACGATCCTCGCGACGGTCAGGGGAACGAGGGAGTTTAACCAGGCCGCATGTGTTTCCACGCCTCAGTACTCTGGCGGTGAGGCTGGAAAACCAACAAGTGCCATGAAAATTATGTAATACAGCACGCTCCATGTAAGTTGGCGGGTAACGAGCTGGAATGTGTTGCATAAATTATTACTACTGTTTTAAATTGTAATGTCTAATTTACATAGGTCGATTTCATTCCGGCATTTATAGGTTACTAGGTGTTTTTGCAGCGATCTGCTACTTGGATTCCTTGAATGCGCCATTCACTCAGTAGCTGCCACTCGCCATCTGAGCTGGCGCGCAGTGTATTACGGCCTCACGAAGAGATCTTTTTCCGTGTCTTGTCTATGTTGGACTCGTAGCGGTAGTGGTTGCCCATATGCTGGGCAGACCTGGAGAGGCCCCCTTCACAGTGACAGGTCAAAGTGTTGGTTACTAAAGTGCCCGGTAGCAGGCCTGGTGAGTCTGTTAGGGCTTAGATAGGCCCCGACTACAACCAAGAGGTGTCTGAGCTGAGGATCTCAGTCCAGAGTGCATAATAGTGGGCGAGATCCTGAGATGGGTTTCTCTGTGATCTCCCGCTAGCCTATGCTACGCCTTTGTAAGGTGGTCGGATGTGCTGTTCAGAGCTCCACCAAGGGATTTGGTGGTCCCAACTGTCTGTTATCTGAAGTCCACTGCGCGGTAGAGCGTGATCTCTCCCCAGACCATGGGGGCCGGGCGCTGGGATGACCAAATGGCTAAGAGGCACCGTTAAAAACTACTAGATATATACATATACATACACACACCAGCATGTATCGTTCAGGAAGTAACAGATGCCTACAGCGCCCAGTCAAACAGTCTGTCTTCGAGAACTCTTCCCATACGATATTTATTCGATCAGAGAGAGTCACCCAGTGAGTCGATGATTGGTTGGCAAGACACTGCAGGATCGAGTCAAGAATTTATAGTTCTAAATGCCTTCAAAACAGTCAATTTTACCTAGCCTCCATCTTGAAAATTACTCATAAAAGAGTAGGGTAATGTTACTAACAATTATGAAAACAATGGTTCGAGTTAAGCAATCTTTATTTTTAGATTTGCATTCCGTTACAAAAAAGACTAATGTTGTTAAGAACAAAATTGTGTAGTTTAATAACAATAAATCTGCTCAATGTACATTGAAGCTTGAAGCTTCCAGTCCTTAATTCATGGCGTCTTCTGGCGGGGCCAATGTGTACAGTTATACATCTGGTACTAGTGGAGACAATATAGTGGAGGAACTGAGACAACATAGGAAACGAGGGAGAATTTTGAGAAAAACCTCCCCCGTGGAAATAATTCCTCGCCCCGGCGTGAACTGAGAGCGAGCTGACATCAGATGTGTTAGACATTGACTCATCGCTGAGATAACCCGACAGTTAGTAAACCGTCTTAAAGGGGCGTGGAAAGGTACGATGTCCAGCGGACGACCGGAATACTCAATCATCAATAAAATGTGAATTACTCTACAAAATTCGATGAGATTTTTTTTGCCGAGTAGATATTTTATCAGCGGGCGTTTATCTACATAGCACTATGCGGTAGTGTGCTTTACTTAAGAGTAAAAAATTGAAACTGTTTTTTAGAAAAATAAGGGTTTGAAAACCCAAAATCTAAAAAAATAAATAAATAAAAAATAAATAAAACTGTCAATATAATTTTTAATATGACAATATCTAGGACTCTATAATAACTGACTTTCAGCTTTACACGCGTTTATATTTGAAAATAATTTTAACATAGTTAAACCACCCGCGCAAAGATTTTCAGATAGTAACACTATTGTAAAATCAAAACGCGAGTTTTTTTGAAGTATGGTTATTAAAGAGGCCTAGATATTATCATCTTAAAAATTATAAAAATTAAATTTTTCAGTTTTTGTAGATTTTGTGGTTTCAGACACTTATTGTTCTGAAATCTGTTTTTAGTTTTTTACTCGAAAGAAAGCATACTGATGCATAGTGATATGTAAATAAAAGGTCGCTAATAGAATATCTACTCGAAAAAAAAAAATCTCATAGAATTTTGATGATTAGTTCAGATTTGATTGACGATTGAGTATTCCAGCCGTCCGTTAGACATTGCACCTTTCTATAACCCCTTAAACAACGAGAATCTATAGCAATTTGTCCCGGTGGAGAGATGTTTGTAAATAAAAATTAATATCATATCTACAGAAAATGTATTAATTTCACAAACTAGCTACAATGTAATTACTGTCGTTCAACCTGCACACATATTCCTAGAGTACAATAATGTTGTGTTTACCAACTGACATTATTCGTCGTGCAGAAACCGTAATACGTACGGTATATTGAATTTACTTAGTTACGCCTGGAACCTAGGTAACACGCCAGACACTAGTGCGCTGCAAGGAGCGGACTACAAGGCGTATATGCTCTTAAAAATCCTAGCGGCAGTGTTGTCACCTGCCATGAAATAATATCCACCCTGTCGGCAACCATGCAGTGAAGTTATTTTTGACACCAAGTCATCATACCTGAAAGAAGGTAGACAAATCCGAAGTATGTATGGTGTTACAACTACTGATATTAAACAAATGGTTTAGTATTGCTACAACGTATACTTATGACGCATGGCTTACGTGAATATATAACGTATTCTTCCTATTTGAAAGTCCTGAATAACCATTTTTCTTAATGTGTCTTAATAATAATGGCAGCATAACAGCGTTCCTTGTTCGATTCGTAACAACTGCTGTTTAAAAAGGCTTACGATATTTCGAGCCATGTTCGAATTAAATTGTTCAAAGGAATGCTTTAGAAGAAATGTTATTATAAGATAAATATAATACAAGGTGCATCAACAGCATAAAGTTGCTTTGAGATTATTCTTCTGTCCGGGAAACGTAGTTCAAACTTAAATAAATTGAACATAAAGACATCGTCATATTATCAGCCGACACGACAAGATAAAATACAGTTTTTAACTAGTTCTCTAAGGTTAGCAGTAATGTATAAGCTACTTCATATTGCTGCGGCTTAAAAACAAATTCTCCAGTTTTTAATGTTGAGTTGCATGTTGACATGGTAACAATAGACTGACACATAAAGTTCAATAAAATACAGTCCAGTACAAAATGTGTGTGTGATGTTACAGTTGTCGTTCTGGTCGGACCCAGCATTCAACAGGTCCGTACACGTGATGGTGCCACCTCACAAGTTTGCAGACTTCGAGGAACTTGCTACCAACCTTGGACTGCGACCAGACATCTACATTGAAGACGTGCAGAGGTCAGTAAGTCTACCTGACATCCTACCAACCTACCGACACTAACTATACAGTACTCAGCCCTGAACATGAAGTTGTCTTAGATACATGTAACTAAAATTAAGCTGCTAAAAACATATTATGTTAAGAAACAACAACACAACGATTACGTGCTTTTTTGGTGTGAAAATATATGCCTTATTATTGAAATTTTGCGATATTATATAGTATGGAAATCTTTCCATGCAGTCGATACAGGGTAGCTCTTCATCTGAAATAGCCAGAGGGATTAAGTTCAGAGTGGATGCAAAAATTTATTTTCCAGAACCTATTTGTTCTGTTGAGTTTTTGTATAGAGACTGCCTCTGGCTGAATATATACAGCGGATTCATAACTCAGTAAACTATAAATACTAAACTTTTATTACTAGCTGACATGAACGGGTCGTTATATTAATTGTTGCAATGTGCCCTCACCAAGTCTTAGTACGCTTCTTCACTAAGAACTTACCTGGCGTACAGACTTATATTAAACCACACTGGGCTGTATACATAGGTTAACAGCGCTCAATGGCTTTCTTTTATGTCGAGTAGTTTCTGTCAGCTACACGGCGTTCACGTATCACCTCAGCGAGTCGCGGTATGTGTTAAAATCATCTTTGTTACTGTACAATAAATACTGGACCACAATTTTCAAATACCTTCATGCAAGTCGTAAATGGAAGTACTGCGAAACATCTGGGCACTGAAGAGTGTATTCAGCTAACAAGAGTCAGCCTTGTCTACGTGTTCCCAAGCAATGAACGAGATTTTTTTTGGATACCGATAGGTAGACCAATTTAAATAATGTCGTTTCTTATCGATCCTCTTTCTATTTGGACAGGCCTCGAGTACACGATTTTCCATGAAGTCGTATTCGGTTTAGAAATTCGTTGGCAAGTGACGTTTTATAACAGCCAGCGGTGCTGCTATCGAAACAAATAATTAATTCCAAATAGCGTCTGATAATCATTCTCTGCATTTTTGCTTAAGAGCTTATTTAGTGTGAAAAAACACGCTAGCAAAGCACAACTATGCTGTACATACGGCATTTTTAATGTGCACTTTTAGTTTTCAGGACACTGCACTCCAGCAAGTCCAGATTTCCGTGGTTGGTTTCGATAATACTGGAAGCATTGTTCGCATACATAAACTTGGCTGTTTTTTCAAACACCAGCTGTGATAAAATCAGACGTGAAAAGTTACTTATGTAGCAGTAGTGTAGAATTTCCTTGTTTCTGTACATCAGCACAAGTAAATCTATATTATATGCGCAATATTTCTTTACCGCAAGTTAAACAACATCAGAGAAGAGATTTCCATTGATATGTTCCCTGTAGGTATGTTCTATTCTGTGGATTGTAGAGAGAGAGAGAGAGCGAGAAAGGTTTTAGTCATAATCTCATCTATATGCTCCCTGTTGCTCATTGGTCAGGTTCAGGCACAAGGACTCACACGGCTGTCTCCTATTTGCCCATAACTACGTGTGTTTTGTTATCCAATATCTGACTGGGAGTAGACTTCTGTGTTTTAAACAATGTTTTGGTGTCTTTCTAGAAATTATTTTGGTTTCAAGGAGTTCGTGTATTTTCGTTGCGTGTCATTCCGGGCTAACTACTGCTCGACATTTGTTTCGTATTGAACCAATGCGCTCTGCTTGGTTATGGGAAACGCATTTATGCATTTGCTGCTCTTGGTAAAAAGTAAATATTATAGCCAGACGTCCCCAACATAAAATAACTGAAATGTTGTTTATAAATGATAACGACTGAAGTACATGAAAGTAAGAATATATTTTGTGGGCTCCTAACCGAGATAAGTGCTATAAGGAGTCGCTTTCTGCAGTTTACTCTGTCCTCTTCAACAGTTCCTCCGACATGAAAGTCGTCAATATACAAACTTATATGATTCAACACTGAACACAACGTCTCACGTCACTTCCTACACTGTATAGTACTTCCTAAAATATTTAGGTAGTAATAAACGTAAACGCTGTATGAGAAAGTTACCATACTTCCGCTTGGTAAAGATGCAAACTTTTCCAGTTGTTACAATACAAGTCTGGTACCTTCTTTTTTTTTTTTCATTTGACTGTTTTATATAAAAATTTAGGAGTGCTACATGTATGTCTGGGAAACACCTACTTTCTTAGTGCTTCTATACGCACGTGTGGCGAATTTGCAAACATATTTTTAGAGTGTATGAGCGATATTCGCTTGTTACAGGCTGATAGACAACGAGCAGCCCAAAGTGCAGAGTAGAGCTTCTACATTCGGCTGGACCTCGTATCACAGAGTGGATGAGGTAAGTATTTAAAAAATAATGTACTCTTTGAAACTGTCAGTTGCGTACGCCGCAGCGGGTTATGAACGGCAAGCCAAGTTATGCTTTTGAGAAACGTATTTGAAACACAGCCTAGCACTGTGACATACGGAATATTCACAACATAACTAAACATACTTGTCCTTAAACATTTTTATTAAATATTGAAGGAAATGTTTTAATGGTATTTGCCCAACAGTGTTTAAGAGAATTAAGATGGGTTTTTTGACTAACGAGTTAAATGACAGTGTTAATTTTTTTATTTTGGCGTAATTTTACACATTAACAGCCAAAAAATAATATATTTCAACAGTGAATATCTGATGTAGTTAGTTAATGCTATGTTTATTTCATTAACACTAAAATCGTTGGAAACATCTATACAGCTACTTTGATAATAGTACCTCAAACTGTCGTATTTTAACTACTTATGCATGGTGTATGTTCTGACGTTGGTATTAAGAAGGGGTGAATTGTAGCCAACTCCGGCCGTCTTCGGCGAAAGCAAAAAGTTCTCGTGCTCGACATGCGAGTTAGGATTATGCTCCTTGGTTTGGCACACAGACAGTAGCTTGGAATTGTCACGACCTTGAACACAGCAGAACATCGTCCAATAATTGCGCTTGGTTGGACAACAATAAACGCATTCATACGAGTTAAGTTAATGTTTCTTTTGCAATAAGACCCCCCTGTGCAGTCGATACACACACACTCCAGAGCTGTCGTTATCTCGCATCACTGGTTACTGCCTGCACGCCTCTGATCGGCGTTTGAGTGCCAACTGTGGCTACACTGTATCCAGTCCAAGATTGCAGCAGAAATAAACACTGTCACAGCTGAGCCCTCGACCATTGGTTAGCTGGTTAGTTAACAGTGTCGTTGCAGCAGTAAATAGATCCTACGCTAAATTGCTGTGTTTTAGTTCAGGATAGGTGATTTAATCGTTTAGTTACGTTTTTTTACTCCTCTGTTATATAATATCAATCTGTGCGCATTAAATATTATATGTGCATAGAATGTATTAACTACGACTTACGCGATGACGCCAACGTCCATCGTGATTCCATTCCCTCCACAGCGAGGCGCGATTCCGTTTCTCCACTTGTCGCCAGTCGACAGCTCGCGAAACACCGGCGGAGGTGTTGCGACGGTTTGTTGCACAGCCAATGACGTTCAAGCCCGCGAACAGGCGGAGTGACACAAGCTGCAATCTTGGAATGGATAGAGGTTGTCGCGTCGTCGCGCGCTGTGCAGAGAAACAGACAAAATAAAGTTTATTAAAAAAACATTCACACATGGTGTATGTTTACCAGGAACATTTAAGTCGCGGCAGTTCTTCATCACTGACTTATTAGGCTTCAGCACGAGTGTAGTACAAGCCCTAGGGAGGGCATTTGTCAACCCAGTTGTAATGCATTTGGATAATGGACAGGAAGAAAAGGCTAGCCCCACCCCCCTCTCCAACCCATAAAGCCGTATTTTAGCGGTTGAATTGGTCGAGGATTCTGTGAACAGAGCATTTTAGCGCTCCTGTTTACAACTGTGTTTGCAAGCAAGCTACAATCAGGTTGAGGGCGTTTGAACGTTTCTGGCAACCGAGTTAGGAGGTCTGTTACAGGGTTTGTTCACAGAATGTTTACCTTTATCATTATTTCCTGTTTCATCTCGAATAAATCTGAAATGAAAACAAACTGTATTCAGGCGCAATATGAACTATACTTAAGTTATTTTAAAAATAAATTACGCAATATTAACTTTTATTTTCATACAATTTCATTATTCAATTTCCTTCTACAATTTACTATGTCATAAATATAAAGAAATGTGACATCAGTCTATTTTTCAACATACATATGCGTGAAGAAGTATTTTACCTTATACAAGTCATTTGAGTTCCTAACAAGGCATTGGCAACTACATTATTTCGCATCTCCACGGTGGCAGCCATTTCTGTTCACTGAATTATTGAATTTTAGCGATCTGTTGCAAACGAAAATAGTTTCCGCAAACGCTTGCCAACAGCTTGAGAACAATTCAGCCTCTAAAATATATCTATAGTGTGCGGCGTTTCAGCTCCACCGTCACAACCAGAGAGCCACAAACAATAGCCACTGTAACCCTATTCCACCTCCTTCTCTCACTCCAACTTGAAGGGTTAGGGAAAAAAAAAGGGGGGGGGGGCAGGAGAGTTTTCCCCGCCCTGGTGTCCCTTGACAACAGAATTTTGAACAGCATAAACTCTAGTGCAGGTCTTGTCTAAGACAGGCCACGTGTTGATGAGACCTGCAGCCTACTTATGTGCCTAGAAATATAGTTTTGTATTTACGTTTAAGCCGAGATCGCGTGAATTTACAGTTACGTTGAGCCCCGGAATTCCGTGATGCAGTCATCTCGGCATGAAATTAGATCAGGACGTTTAGGTGTCGTTATTATATAATACACCTGATGAAAAGTTCCCATTCCTTTGTGTATTCTGCGGAAAAAAAAAAAAAAAAAGAAACAATACTTTATTGGAAGTATGAATAAACCTTAAATGTTAAAAATTGTGTTCAGAAACTTCAGAATTGCCTTAAGTCCTAGCTCTCTAGTTTTGCAGTGGTTTCGAAATTTTTTTAAATTGCAAATTATTACATATATCAAAAATTCATTCTGACAGTTTTGTCATTATATATATATATATATATATATATATATATATATATATATATATATATATAACCGTTTGTATCTGAATTATTTTTGTTGCAATACACCAAACGAATTTTTAGATTTTGGCCACTGAATTATCACGTATTTTATTGTCAAAATAAGACTAAATGAAGCAAAATAATTTTTTCCTAGTAAACGGTACATTATTTTAAAAACGCTCTGGCAAAATTGTGTATCGCATGACTGTACACAGTCTCAAAATTTTCCAAAGCATTTGGTTACGAAATATTTGAGTTATTTGCAATTATTTGAAATATGTGAAAGGTCATTGCCTTAAGGAAAACTGCTTACAGTAATGTCCTGTCTGTAGAAACGATGATGCAATTATTGCGTGAGGAGTCGGCCTCACTAGCTGCGTGTTCCCGCCGAGAAAACTAGCTGCAGGACTGGTAGTAGTACCCTTAACTTCTCGTCGACAACGAGGCTACCAGAGACGTGAGAAGTGGGTCATAGAATCAGGATCAGACCGTACGGCGAGGAGTGATAGTAGAATGATATTATGCTTGCAGATACACGCCTGGCTGAGGTCTCTGAGTGCCAGACATCCTGGTGTAGTGACTCTAATCAACGTGGGCAGGTCCACTGAGGGTCGAGACCTCCTGGGTGTCAAGGTATCCTACAAACCTGGCAACAACGCTATCTTCCTTGAAGGAGGTGAGTTTCTACCTTCTACCTCCTCAATGTTGCTTACACACATCATCTGATACTATCAATAAGCATTATCCTGCTTACTGATATTACTTCTGCTGTTGGCATGAATTCAGACTGAAGTTAGGTTCAATGAACTATTAGTTAAGTCACCTGCACTAACCATTTCTGGTAAAATATTCACAATAAAATATGATACCATCATCAGTTCCCTTCTGTTGCATATTTTTTAATCTCGTTAAGTGTAAACAATTAAAAATCTAATTAATTATGTTAGTAAATGGTTTATGTGGGCTTATCCATCCTAAAATTAAGACCTTGCCAATTAATTTTCTTTTGTTCAACTTCTTTCCTCAAAATAGTTATGTCAATTTATTATATTTTGAGGAAAATGCACTTCTGACCTACAACAGACATTTCTACAAAACTTCACTTGTATTCAAAATGATTTTATTCTCTCTAGAAACAATAAATACAATGTTATTACTGCAACTACAGTTACTGGCAGTGAAAACTACATCCATGAACACTGACATGACTGTTACAAGCACCTTCACTCAACTCCAACTTCAACAAGATTACTAGTGATTCAAAACCTCTTGAACAGCATCTTACATGTATAAAGTGCAGGGACGCTTTCGAACTACTGAGCAGCTTATTTTGTCTGTGTCCCTTCAGTGACCAAAACACTTTCAAAATGTTATACCGCAGGGCACTGCACGACAAACAGATATCACAGACAATGCAAACAAAAAGGAATTCATTCGATAAGCGCCCGCTGATTAAACCGAAGATGTTCCAAGCCGCAATACATGTCATGTTTCTATTACTATCATGTTTATCCTTTACAAATAGTCTGTGAATATAAACTATCAACATAACAGCTAGTGGACACAGCTGAAGAGTAGGCCGTTTATGTATCTTATGTTACACATTCACTTTTACTGCCTCCTGTATGAACACCTACTTGTGGAAGAAATAAAGCTTGACTGAAATGTTTATGTCTACTGCTAGATATTTTTTTTAATATTAAAGAAAGCAAAACAGATGACACATGTATGCACAAGCAAAACAAACAAAATAAATCACATAGTAAACTGTACATATAAATGCAAAGTCATGCATCTCTTATGTTAGTGGCTTAGTATAATGTGAGTGCTTTGAGTCCATTCATTATGTTCCGGCTGCTTCCTGAAGGCAGTTGGTATGGAGAACAGGTAGCAAGTGGTCAGCGTGGCATATCTCTGTTAATCATGTAATTATTTGGACAGTGAAGCGTGCTCCCACTAACAGCGAAGGAACACTTATAATCAGTGCGAAATTTCAAACATAAAACACTCCAAGTCATAGACAATGAGTACGCCATGCTTACGCAATGTAGACAACGTTATGTATAAGCTGCAAAGAGGACAATTTATGTCCAGATCTGCACAGGCCAAGGCACAGTGTGCAGCTTATCTGATACAGCCATGGTCCGTGAATGAACGTTAATGCTGCCACCGACCACTAAGCAGATAACAGCTCTTTGCTCGTAGTCAGAACAACAGTACTAAGACTGAACACATGAGCCATATTGTAAGAATGTGTGAGTTTGTGATCAAAGATCTCATGAGCATTATCATAACACGTATTTCCTGTTGTGTTGAGGTATCCATGCGAGAGAGTGGATCGCCCCAGCGACTGTCACGTACATCTTGAACCAGCTGCTGACCAGCACAGACCCTGCTGTAAGAAGTATCGCTCAGGACTTTGACTGGTATGTCTTCCCCAGCACCAACCCAGATGGCTATGAGTACACCCATACTTCGGTGAGTGTCAATATCCTGCACTTATATTGTTGTACCGTGCTCCGTAGGGTAGTCAGTTAGGCAACTGTCAATGGTGCAAAAGGTCCTAGAATCAAATTCCAGCTTTGATATGGATGTTGTGTTGTTCCTTCATCTAACTTCATCCTCATATGCTCTAAATCCCTCGTTGTTAAAGGACCATAAAACTCTCTCACCTCACCTCGGTCGCTTACAAGTATCAATGCTTTACATGGTTGATACACACTGTTAGGAGAAAATTTATTTTTCAAATTAATCCAAGGAACATAGTGATAAAATACTTTAGTATTCATGTTAAATTCTCAATAATTAAGTATGAACTTGTCATGTAAACTTGTGTGGGTTTGATTCCAGGACCGCATGTGGCGCAAAACTAGGAGTCGCACCAACATACTCTGCTACGGAGCTGATCCCAACAGGAACTGGGGATTCCACTGGAATGGTAAGTCCAGAACTCGGCTAGCACTACCTAGTAAAATGTTTGAGTGTTCTTAATTCCTACATTGCACTACAGATTCTGAAGTACTTAAGCACACACAAGGATCAGCAATTATATTTCCCATGAATTTAAATTTAGAGGCTGTTGCGCATTTACTAAACTATTTGTCATTAGTAAAGTTAATCTTGCCCACAGTATTAAAAAGTCTGTACGATTAACCTACATTAAAATGAAGACTAGATCAAATTAAATCGGTACATAAATATTTCTTTCTTGGAAGTTGTGTGTTTTAACAAACTACATTGCTATCATGTATTGATTTTATAAATATGACTTTACAGACACTAACACAAACGCTAGGCTGTTTCAACTTACCAGTGACATCAAATAAGCATGGTTCTGCCTTGACATAATGTTCTACCTGTGAAATAAAAATATGTTCCAAAGTACAGCATTGATTTTCTTTCATACAAACTTTTTAATTATTTTTCAGAGGGAGGCACCAGCAACAATCCTTGCTCTGAGACGTATCACGGGAGGGCTGCATTCTCTGAGCCAGAGACCAAACACTTGGCTGACTACATTGCTACCATCTCGTCCAACATTAAGATCTACCTCGCGTTTCACAGCTTCACACAGGTCGTTCTGACTCCATATGGCATTAGTGGTCTTCGCCCTGCTAATGAGAACACTCTGGTAAGCATACTTGTGTGCCTACTTCCTCAAGCTTCCGTTGCCTATTACACTTCCCATTACTTAACGAGGGATAAATTATTTATAGTTATATTATAATAGGCATTAATACATATACAAAGCAAGACATGTAAAGTATCATTTTCAGTGCGTTTTATATTAACATCATCACTTTAAGACAGCATACTAACTTTGGTACTAAGAAGTCATCATATAAACTGTAAATAATTTTGAAAATCTGAAATTTCCTGCCATAAAATACTAACCCTTTGTTAATTGTATTTTATTAGAGCACAAACATATATTCACTTTGCATTATTTAGTTAGTTACAAATTGTGTTAACCAGTGTCCCCAGTTCACTAAACATTATTTCACTCCAGATGTAAAACGCAAAAGCGTATTGTGTTACAGAACATATCTAAACGTTTCATCATATATAATGTATATTAAGAAATTTAGTTCCACATCCCCCTCATTAGAGTCTAAGCCACTTTATGATTACCAATTAAAAACTACGATAGCAAAATTACAGCTACGTGATTTTTAAGACTGTGCTATGGGAAAATTTATAAAAGCATATTTTTGAATGAAATCTTGCTAACAAGACAAATTATCTGCCATCTACATGTACAGTTGAGTCCTGTTAGTTAAGTGTCTCGCTAATCTTAACTCTGATAGTTCAAATATGTTAGAGTAAAAGTAATAAGCACTCAAATTAATACAGTGAATGTAGGGTAAAATAGCACTATGATGTGTGCACAGCTATTTACTGTGAATTTCTTTCAACTATTTATTCTTGAGTCATCCCAATGCATATAAAACTTTTTTGGTATGATGATTTGTAAATCTGTTGGATGATCAGTCTATGACATGTGTGCTTATTATACTTTGACACCCTTGTAAGTTGGGTTCACGTTTGAAGCAGACTTATATTGTTCTGTTCACTATTGCATTACAAGAAGATATTTTTAGGTTAATCTAAGACCATGGTAACTATAACAGACCTAGGTCCCAATTTATATAAATTTTGAATCTCTGGTGTATGTGGTTTATGTAACATTATTCGATCACAAAGATTATGTTTGGTATTAATCCATAACATGGATTGCCCAAGCTATACCTCAGTGACTTAAATTTTACCTACTTTTCGGAAGCTAAGAAAATTTGAACTGACCATTAATAGTAATGAGAGCCCACCTGACTTGGAATAAACTATTTTTATTAACGGTCAACACATTGGGTCATCAGTAGCTGAGTGGATCTATGTATACAAACTTGAACCTTTGTATGTATAACGACAGACAAATATGTAACCAGAGAACCTTTTTCATTTTAAATAAGAAAATTGAACCCTAAGCAATGTTACAGACACACTTTCCTTTGCAGCTGTCGCTTGGTCAAGTTGCAGTTGAAGCTATCGGCAGGCGTTACAACACAGCCTACGAAGCTGGGAATATTGTTGACCTCATGTGTAAGTATGAAATCAGTGCATTTGTATTAACGGAACAGTTACATTCCTTGCACCATTATGTGACTGCAAATATGGTGATGTAAGATGTTAGCAAGGAACATCTTCCCAGCTGTAAACTTATTGATGGGGTATAAACAGCTATTTTTGGGCAAAAATTAACTATGCAAACAAAGACTGCAACTAAAATGAAGAAAAATTATTACAAGCGATATAAATTTTATTTATAAGTACAAAAATGAACTGTATCTTATTCGAGAGTTGAAAGTGACTGCTTGAAACTGTCTCTCGTCAACTGTTTGATATAGTCGCGTACCATCCAAAACAAGCTAAAAATCCCTAAACAGAACCACAGGAACAATGACTGTGGAAACAATTGCCTGGGTATAGTCTAAAGAATTCTGAAACCAAATATAGCAACAATATATTTCAAACTATATTCCTGAGGAAACTCAGTAGTGTAATGGTCAAAGCAATTTTCTTTCGTCATGGTGATGTGGGTTCGATTCTTCACCTTCACATGATGGGAATACGGCGGAAGTTGCCATTGACTGGAGGGTTTTCTCAGAAAACTCACACTTCCTATGCCCTTGCATTCGAGTTCCTGCCCCATTATCACCTCGCATTATCCTTGCTAAAGAACTCATTCCAAAGAAAACACCAATATGAGAGTTACATCACTTCTATGAAGTGTGCAAGGAATATGTTCTTAGTAGTTTGCAACACAAGTTAACTCATAGCGTGGATGTTGTGTCGTCAGATGTCGCGACTGGAAGCAGCGCAGACTGGGTGGTCGGCACACAGAGAGTGCCACTGTCATTCATCTACGAGCTGAGAGACACCGGTAGGTTCGGCTTCCTGCTGCCGCCAGAACAGATCATCCCTACAGGAGAGGAGACAATGGACTCCATTGTGGCCCTCGTCAATGCAGCCAAGAGAACATTCTGAAAATGCTTCTACACAAGGACTGCACTTCAAATGTAGCCTTTAAAGAACTCTGAATAAATTACATTCATGACTACTGTACGTTGTTCCTTTAAACTTCTGTTAGTACTTTATTGTATTTTTTAAAACATTAATCACAAGATATACTTGGAATACCAGTCATCTGCATCGATAACAACAAAATATCAATTCCAAAGTTTACGTCAGTAAAATATGTTTATTTACGAATTCTAGAAGTGAAACGCCAAACACTTATACGTTCCTCAAAATAAAGTGAACTTTGTTGATGACCACGCTGTTAACAACAAAATTAGTATATATATGTATATATTGTGGCTTCAAACATAAACTTTTGGCTATGGTGAATAGTATACAATGTGTTGTTATTAACAAAATGGCTTTAAAAATGCTCATGTTAGTACGAACAATAATCATAACAAATAGAATGTATCTTTGCCCAAAACATATCAAAATCAAGATCATGTGTTGTCGTGATTCCCTTCAATCCACATGTACTCTCAGAGGAAGAAGTAAAACCCAGGTGATTGTATTCGCTCATGCAAGCATCCAGAGATCTGACAAGTACACCCACACAAACCAGGATATTTAAATACTTAGAGTGTACCAGGTATACATAATGACGCTTATCAAGACCAGACCACCCTTATCCACATCTGCGTCTTGTAAAAATATGTGATATAGCATCGTTTCTTTGGCCTTTTCAATAGCTGTGTTTTCACACGGCTGATGCAGATGCACGCACCCCAGCGATGCTGAATAGAAACCAATTTGCATTTTTACGCGCACAAAAATTCCTAGAATAACTCCAAACACTCTATAGCTGGAGAAATTTCCTAGTATTATGTGCCTTCCTAGTTTTCCCATCTATCACCATAACGTAATTTAAAATGCAGAAGTGCAAATTAAAGACTCTTTCCTCTACAGATTTCAAGTACTGCCATCTCCCGATGAGTGGTACAATCATTATCAGCAATTCTGATGCCAACTGAAAATGTTGGACCACTATCAGCAACAAAGCATTGCAGTATGAGTCCACCACATAGAAATTACTTCGGCCGTTCCTAATAGTCAATGTTCTTGACTCACATGGTGTAGGTTGCTGACCTTTGTTGCAGGGGCGTCATTTCAGGTTTTTCCAGGGGGGGGGGGCAAGATTTTGTTTTCTGATGACAGTGACCTTGTTGCATCTTTTTTATTAATTAAGCATGTATAAATTAGATACTTTAATAATAAAACTTCAGTTTTATGTCCTTAAGTTAGCATTATTTACATTAAAAAATACAAAAAATTTATTTATACACAAAAATTCCAAATCCAGGGGGGGGGGGCATTTGCCCCCCCCCCCCCCCCATCCCTGTAGAACCCAAATGACGCCCCTGCTTTGATGTACTCACATTTGTATTTCACCGTTACATCATCCACTGATAAACGTTTGATTGGCGCGTTTTTGAAATATCACCAATGGTCAGACAGGGATCCAGAGATAAGTTTTAAGGATAACGAGTTTCTTTAAAAATTTTTTTGACAAAAATTAACTACATACACAAAAAACTGCTATTAAAATGCAGAAAATTAATGATAGATAATACATATATGTTTGTTTATAAGTACAAAATCAACAGTGTCTTTTAAACTGTATGATTTTGTAGTGTACCTTCCAAGATGAGCTCAAATCCCTAAATAGAACCACAGGAACAATGACTGTAGACACAATTGCCCGAGGATATAGTCTAAGGAGTTCCGAAACAAAATATAGCAACAATACCGTAGTTCAAACACTCATCACATCATTCATGAACCTCCTGAACATTTCAAACTACACTCCTAAGGAAACTAAGTGGTGTAGTGGTCAAAGAACTTCCCGTCCAGCATGGTATTGAGTCAATTCCTGATCTTCACGTGATGGGGACATGGCGGATGTTGCCTTTGACTAGAAGGTTTTCTCAGAGTTCTACCACTTCCCCTGCCTTTGTATTGAACTTTTGCCCCATTCCCACCTCACACCATCTTTGCTAATGACCTCACTGCTAAGCAAACTCCAATATATGGGTTACATCACTTCTATGAAGTGTGCACGGCATATGATCCAAGTACATAGTTTGCAACACAAGTTAACTCATGGTGTGGATGTTGTTAAAAGGGTCTTCCAACCCTTTCTGGCCCAGTGCTAAGAGTGAACGTTGAGCTCTGGTGGGTGAGAGGGTTTTGGTATAGGGTTAGGGTTGGTTTGATAGGAAATAGTAAGCTCTCTCTCTTTCCGCCTTTGTCGGATGGGCCGCTGTCGTTCTCCATTAAACGGTCGTACCTTACGCTCGAGTGGCCATCGAGCAGATTGGACGGCTGTGGAGAGTGGGGGTGGTCTCTCGGCCGAGGGGGGAGGAGAGGGGAAGTTGGCTTGACGGGACTTGGCGGAGAGAGCCTTACTTACTCTTGTGGTGGCTCTGGGTGCAGTAGGAAGTCGTGCAAAATGTGGGTGCATTATGCACAGAGAGGAAACACAGTCTGAATGTGTGGTTGACTTCAACTAAGTGGAACGGCGGGCAGCAGACCGACTTCAAGTCGACGAAGTCTCGGATGGAGATTTCTATGCTGAAGGAAGTTGTTAAACTCTGGGCGTCACTACTTAGAGGTAACTTTCGTAATTTTCGAAAGTAAATCCTCGTCTGGGATTGATGAGAGAGAGAGAGAGAGAGTGAGAGAAAGAGAGAGAGAGAGAGTGAGAGAAAGAGAGAGAGAGAGAGAGGAATATATAAGGTACGTTATAGTGAAAATTCCTGTAGGCTGCCCCTTTAGGATTTGAGTTATCTGTCCACTAAGAAAATTCAGGAACGATGACTCTCGCTAGGCGGAAGTGTTTATTCATCGTCGAGAAGACGTGAGGTCATTGACGGTGCAAGGATTCAGCACTTACAGCCGTTTTGTGATTTATGTAAAAACGCAGAGTTGGAAACATTTTAGATGGCAGATTGGTTTTCGGAAGTATGTGTGTTAAGAATTTTGTAACGAATGATGTAAGAGTGTATTATATATGTATAAAGTCTATGTGTATTCAGAAATCTCGTTTTCTCATTTGGCAACCTAAGTCGCAATACCTTTAAGGAGAAATTGTCGACGAACTTACTTCACTATACGGAGCTTAATATTTGAGAATTGCTTGTATTTACGGCTATATATATTGTACAGTTGGTACATTGTGTCATCAGATGTTGCGACTGGGAGCAGAGCAGACTGAGTGGTCGGCACACAGTGTGTGCCACTGTCATTCATCTATGAGCTGAGAGACAACGGCACGTTCGGCTTTGTGCTGCCAGCAGAACAGATCATTCCTACAGGGGAGAAGACACTGGACTCCATCGTGGCCCTCGTCAACGCGGCCAAAAAAACACTCTGATTTGTGTTTCTATGCAAGGAATACACTTCATATGTAGTCTTTGAAGAATTCTGAATAAATTACTACACTGTTATGTTCCATGTTACTTTTCTTGAACCCCTATTTTTCCTAGAATGTGTTATATTTTTACTCAACAATGAGCTCTCCCTGTTAAGTCTGGTTATCTGTAAAAAGTATTGTGATAATTCATTCTTTATTTATTTTTTTTCATTTTCTACATACTAAATGCTTTGGCATAATTAATATAACCAATAAAAATACAGGTTGCGGGAGAGGGATGATTACACATACTAATTGTGACTTGCCTAAAATCTGATAGATGAAATGGTTAAAACTATAGGTACAAACAGTCATGCTCCATTTGCCGTAAGTAAAGAATCCTCATACGTTCATGCTAGGGATTGTATGCACTTTACTCATAAATTTAAATAGAAGGTACATACTTCTGTAGACAGTACAATGTAATGTCTTTAAAAGACTCTAGCAATGAGGGTAAATATTTGTGAAATATTGCAGACATACGCCACTGCAGTGCTACGTTGACTTATATAAAAAAACAAGAATTAAGAAAAGAAAAACATGCTAATTTTATTGTGGTCAACTCATAAATATAAAAAAAAAAAAACAAAAAAAAAACACAAGAGGAACTGTAAAAATTCACAGGAAATAAAGAAAATAAAAATAGTAAATAAAAAGTAAAATTTCAAAACATATTACCACCTAAGATTAAAAAATACTGAGAAAACTAAAATTAACAAAGCACACACAATAACCGAGACGAAAACAACGTTGCATACAAAACACGATGACCCTACAGCAGTGTCAGTCACAGACGTGAGACTACTGAAACACAGGACACTTTAGATTTTCTAAGAGGAGTTAGTTGCAACACTTCGGGAGGCTCCCGTCTTCAGGAAGACCGTTTCATCTAGTCTCGTGACCGAATCTTTCCAGGGGATTGCCAATTTTAAAAGAAGAGGTTTGATAGTGACACAACCAACATGCCTGGCCTATCACAAATATTAATTACTTGTAATGTATAAACACAAACACAGAAAAAATTCACAATAATACTAGAAAACTCAATTTAAATATTTATTCAATAAATGAGACAACAATTAAAAACATTCACTGCCAACAATATAACGTAAACCATTTATAATAAATTTATGAAACATTACAAGCAGACAATATGCTGATGTAGTAGAAAAACAAACATCTTGCACCCACAATCTTCTAATAAACATGCACCATTCCATAGATAAATCTGTAGTTAGCTAAGGAAAGTGTTGCAATATTACACACTTGTGTGACAGGAGATACAAACAGAAAGGATATGAAATGTCCAGTCTCAGAAATTTTAGGCAATGTTGCTACATACATTCTTACCAGCAACTACTATACACATCTACAGATGAATGAGAAAATGATATTGTATGCATATGATTGTTAACGTAACATAACAGTAACTACACAATCCCAGTAACTATAAAAAGTTTCACACTTATGATAGGTGGAAGGTATATATGTGGTCGCCTGATACGGTTGGTTTCACATTGTTAAGAAAAAGTACTGGAATTATTGTAAGAGTTAGGAGGAACATTTAGAAAAGAATTTGGGAAAAGAAATGCATAAAGTAATGGGAAACTTCAAAATGCTCAAGTTGGAAAGAACAGAAAGGGTTTCAAGGAACTGTTGGGAAGTGAGGGCTAGGAAAAAAGAAATAATGAAGGCAAAACATTATTAGAGCAATGTACACGAAACAGTTTGAAAGTAGGAAACAGCTGATTCAAAAATATGCGAGACAGACATGGTACATACAGCTGGGATGGTAAGCAAAAGTATGTGATTGACTTGTCACAATGTGGATGATGCAAAGGCCTACAAGTTTTATATATATATATATATATATATATATATATATATATATATATATATATATATATATATATATATATATATATATATATATATATATATATATATATATATATATATATATATATATATATATATATATAT
>PNEQ01002780.1:0-17040 GCA_003012365.1 Medauroidea extradentata | reverse complement strand
TGTAATAACTGTGTATTCATTAAAAGAGAGCATTAATAAAGTGTAATGAGCTAGGCTATGTTGCAAAGTTAAAAGAAAGATCTGACTATAGAACACTACAAAAATTACTGGCAGCTAATTGCTGAGCTGTCATGTCAGAGGTGGCACATACCATCAATGGTTTAACTTCATGCCAGAGGAAGCGTCATCACCTTCGCTGATAAGAATCCTCCTGTATTAAAGAATATTTAGGGTTTGCTGTTATTGGGGTAATGGTATTAATTACTTTCATAGGTTGAATGTGTTTTGGAGAGTCAGGCTAGCTGAAATTGGAAATAAACTTTTCAACAATTTATTGTTACCTTGTTTTTATGCATTTGGGCAGCTCTATGGTTCATATGATCAAAGATAGGAACTACAAAACATTCCACAATTACTCTTGTGACTTCTTCTTTAAATTATTAGAAAGTGTAAGTTGCACAGACGTATACATTGGCGACAGTATCAAACATTTTACTGAAAAAAAGACTTACAAAACCACTATCATCATAAACTGAGTACTTATGCCATTATGAAAGAATGTTGCTGAGTTGCAGAAAAACTCCACACAAAACTAAAAAGCAAAAAATAAACTAAAGCCAGTATTAGTTGTCAGTGAACATATATTGTAATTATATAAAATTCTAGAAATAAATATATTGTCCAGAAAGATGGCACTAATAAACAAAAGAACATTAACAACAAATGGCTTTGGAATGGCATATAGTTGTATCAAAGACAACAAAAAAAAATTAACATTAAAATAAATTAAATTAAGCTTATGGAAAACAGCGACCAAAATGGATGAGGACAATGATCAGAGAACAGAATGAATGTGAATACAGATGACTTTACAAAAAAATCATGAAAAGTAGCAGGCTTCCTATTGACACCAAATGTGACGTTTTGGCGTCTGTTCTAATCGGGAGTACCCTGAGAAAACATCTGCCATGTTTCCCAAATGCGAGAAATTTGAGACATCTGCCAGGAATCCAGCTCGAATTGACATGGTGGGAGGAGGCGAGCATTCTAACCACTCCGCCATCCGCGACTTTGGTGACAATATAAAGTAGTATGTCCGGAAAATCATGGTGCTCTTTGACCGTCCACAGGAAAGCAACAAAAGGAGATAGAAATGTGAAATCTGCATCAAATAAAAGGAAAACTCTCCAAGTTTATGTAGTATGATGTGCATGTACGTGCACACACAGGTGATAGTGCAACACCACAAACTGTGCAGAGCAGCAGGTCAGTCGTGCACCATGACTTTACAGACACACCATATAATTTTGAAGTGATAGTAACCAACCTTCGGTCAGCAACTGATTAAAAAAAGCCTATTTCTGGCACCTAATTTTGTGGATTCTGATTGCTGCAAAGTTATTCTACTGCTACTTCTGTCAACAAACAGGTCAGCTTTAAAATTGTCCATTATATTAATAACCCCAAAACACCATAACACATTTTTACAGATATTTTTTATTACATAGCTGCAGAGGCATCAAGTTTCAATTTAAATTGTGTGCTTGAAAAGTGTAACAGGACTTTTTTTCTATATCTCTGTAATATTTTGCTTGCAGTTATCAATTATAATTGCTGACATTTCCAAATTTCAATTTTTTTAAACAAAGTACAAGTAGGGCCTACTGTATTGTAACTACGAATTTGGATTTTTACCATCTTATAATCATGAACCATGTAAGAAGCTTATAGTATCTTTTAACTATCACAATTTTTTTTGTTTCTTTCTTGAAAGATATCACATTTTGTTCACCTCCGTTACATCCCGATGCAATGAACTGACCGCCAAATGTTCAGGTTCCAATCTAATTGTTTGTACGTACTTATCATTCTAAAAAACATTGTTTTAACCAGTTCTTGGTTTACAAATAAGTGCAGTATTTTTATGTTGGCTGTGTTCAAAGCAGACACATGACCTAGTTTATTCAATTAATTACGTATGTGGATATTTAGTACTGGTGTATGGTTATTAATGTGTAACAAAATATGCAACAGCATTTCTATCTAATGTTATGCGTATTAACTCTCTTTCGTGTCTGTTCGTTAACAATGAGATAATAAAGAGACTTGAAACATTAAACGTAGCTCAGAAAAGGACCAAATAAGGTAAGGAGGAAAAAATAGTTATTTGGAATGAACAATAATAATATTTTTAAAACATACAAATACAAAATAAGCAATAAAAAGTATCAAATATTAAATGGAAACAAATGTTTAGTATACCACATTTTTTCAATGAAAATATTTGCAATATTTGAAACTGGGGGGGGGGGGAGTGGGACACATGCAGCAGATACTAGTAACGAGTTTAGAGAGTAGTTGTCATTGAAATAACTCGCACAACAGTCCAGATCATTTCAGTGCAATAAAATTGAACTATTCATACATGAATTTAATATTACATTCAACTTTTTTTTACAAATGTTTTCATAGGAGAAATTATTTTGTACATTCATTTCATTTTAATAACATAGTATATTAAAAATTTGTTTCTTAATTAATATTTTTCTGTTGTGCTAGGTTCTCATTCCTACATCTCGCGAAGTGAAAATAGTGATGAAGAGAAGAGAGTAATTTTCGCCCCGGGCCGTAGACCGCCTGACTCAACCGGAAACGAGGCAACCGCAGACCGGAAATGTTTGCCGGTTGCGTCACGACACTATGAGGAACCGTGGCCTAGTCTGGCCTTGAACAGACCAAATTAGGCATTCTCTCTCCTCTCTCACCCCCTCCCCTCTTTTTTTTCAGGCGAGTCGTGTCCGCATCACCCTGCGCACATCTACTGTGGAGGAAACATCGTGTTCTATTCTTCTTTATTTCGTTAGGAAAACAAAGAAACCCCTTGCAGAGGAACAACAGAACAACCAGTAACTTCCAAGTTTTACTTTGACTACAAGTCCATCGTCTTTCATCATAACTCCAACGATTGTCTTTGTCAATCACTTTTTTTTTTATTCGTAGGAATGTATTTTCAGTTAGTCTCTGTTCGAAATTGTCAGTTATTTCCTAGTTATTTATAAAATAGTACATTTCGGTTCAGGTACTGTAGAGTGTCGGCACTCCTTAGTTGACCACCCGTTAACGGTACGTCGAAATACTAATAATTAATAAAGTACGTAAAGTTAGAATTATTTCTGAAAAATGTGTTATTCCTTACTACTGAAAATATTTGGCATAATAACTGAACGCAATTCTTCTTCAATACAAGTTAATGATTTATTCTTGAGTAGGTTGTAACAAATGTGGAGAATTTATTTCGTATGTTTGTATTTTTATTGACTACAATACCAAAATTAGCACAATGCGAGGGGGTCATATTTACAGCGAATCACAACATACTGTACAACACAAAGACACAAGACACTTCAATCTCAAGTCGAGTCCCAACTAGTTTCGAACCTCTCGTAGTCAGGAAACCAAGCCTCTATGCATTACCAAGCGACGTAAACCCTAATTTTTGACGTTTCTACGTCCGCTGAAGATGTTACAAAAATTTGTGCTATGAAAGTGTCTCGTAACTTACAAAAATAAAAAGGCTGTTCTTTAAGAAAGTTTTTATATTTTTTAAGGATAAATAATGCCACATACAACACATGCTTCACCGGATAGTCTACGCCCAAAGACGTAAGCGGCGCGCAGTGTTCTATTATAGAACTCAATTTCGAATTAATCTGGTACGTTTATCTTGAGAAACAACAGTCCGAAAAAATCAAATCTTAGCCAAGTTTAAAGGCTTTAAAATAATGCTTCCAAAGTGTGTGATGTCTTAAAAGTCACATTCACAAGCAGAGGCGTCACTGACGGGGAGGGGGCAAATGCCCCCCTGGATTTAGAACTTGAAGTGTATAAAATATATTTTTTGTATTTTGTTATTTAAATAATGCTAACTTAAGGTCTTGTTACAGAGTTTTGCAGTGATTTCGAAAATATATTTTTTTTTATTGCTACCTAATACTCATATCAAAATTTCGCTGCACAGTTTTGTCACTTAAATATTTAATTTGTAGCTGAATTTTTGTAGAATTATACTGAACGGTATTTTAGATTTCATTACCCAAATTACCACGTGTTTCGTCGTGAAAATAAGCAAAAATGAAGGAAATTATTTTTTTGCTGGCAAATTGTACATTATTTTAAAAAATGCGTCCACAGTATTGTGCATCGTGTGATTGCACATTGACTCAAAATTTTTCAAGACTTGGTTAAAAAATATTTGAGTTATTGGCACCAGTATGAAAAAAACTCGGGAACAAGCCCTTAAGCACATAAAAGTAAAGTTTTATTATTAAAGTTTCTAATGTATACATGCTTAATTAATAAAAACGATGCAACAAGGTCATTGTCGCCGAAAAAAATCCCCCCCTCCCCACTCCAAGAAAAACCTGAAATGACGCCCCTGTTCGCTAGTAGTATGAAATGTCTTTCCTTTTCGTAGATAAGCATTGTTGACGCACGTTTACTGGTCTCAGAAAAAAAACTCTGAACACATTGCACGCAGTTCAAGTGCCGGTCAGGCGGCCGTCTTAACTGTTATGTACATGCTTCAACTAAACACTGGCTAGAAGTAACGCTCCCTAAAGTTGACGTAATATCGCAACGGAGATGAATTTTAAATTTTCAACAGAGGCCTAATGGTCAGACCATTCGCCTCCCCCTACGACGATCCTGGCGGGGTCGGTCCCCGGATTCCCGCATGTGGGAATCGTGCCCGACGATGCCATTGGTCGGCGGGTTTTCTCGGGGATCTCCCGTTTCTCCCTGTACTTCATTCCAGCGCTACCCCATACATCATGTCACCCGTCACGAGCGCCAAAGACCTCGATGTTAAGCGCTGCCCAAAATCTCTCATTCACTTAATTTTCAACGTCTTAGTAAAAAGTGGTACAATAATTTGGGGTAACCTTGTACCGGGGATTTTCTTTTATATAATAGCTTTGTGGCATTCAACCACTATGCAAAATTTAAGGTTAACAAATTTATTCATCTAGAACACAACCGTACGGTATTCTCAAATTCTGAAAGACTTCATTTGTAATTAAACTAGGTTGGTGGTACGAAGTTGCCCTGGCTGATACAAAGTATAAGCGCATCGCTCTCATCTCCTGCAGCGACGTCTCGGACGAGCTCTATAAGCGTCTTGAAGTCCACAACGCAAAGTAGTTTTGCGATTGTTACACACGCAGGGCCGGATTATAAGCTTCTAGGCGTCTTGGAGCCGTTAGTGTAAGCGCCCTCGCAGCCTCTGTTGTCCATCTTAACAACTTTAACAACTAGCGTCCTTTTCGGTTTTCAGGACCAAATTATTTAAACTGACTCTACTCTGTACTCTCACTATGTATAATAACGGTAATAACTAGGGACCTCTGTTTAACGCGAAAATAATTTTGCCCCAGTTTGTTTCATTGACTTACGTGCACATCTGCAGTTCTGCTCCGTGGTTTTTGGCAGCGTGTCTGTGTCTATAATTTGACTGAGCCAATTACAATAACGTTCCTGCAACACCCACGTCTGTGATTTGCCGGTAGAATACCAAGTCTCGTGAGAGTTAAAATATCCAATCACTGACCACGAAGCAGAACTGCAGATCTGCACGTAAGGCACCAAAACAAAGTGGGGCGAAATTCTTTTTGCGAAAAACAGGGATCCCTAGTAATAACACAATAATAATTCAGCTTAAACTCAATAGCTGGATTGGCCATAGAGCAGATAAAACTAATAAAGACAGCATAAGTCAACAATGCCAAAAGTAAAGCCATTTAAAAATGTTTTACTGGTCGCCAAATTTCCTCGGTAAAAGTGCGCCCTAGGCTCGGGCCTAGTGGTAAATCCGCCCCTGTACACGCGCTAAACTAGACTTTGCGATGAAAGCGATTACAACGCCCTCTGCGATTGCGAACTGCCCACGTGACGCATACATATCGCTAACATTCGCAAAGTCTGTCGCAAAGTAGCGCGCCGTAAGGGCTCTACACAATAGTACGACGCGGCGCGATGTGACGAAAGGCAACATCATAAAGAATCGCCGGCAGTGTTCTTCACAATGTGGCGACAAGATGCGAGGCGATACAGCTGGCGGGAGGAAAATTGATACGGCTTGCACCTTGTGTAACGACATGTGAACCACATAGGTACGGCACTTTAGAAAATTCACTCGCAGGAGTAGGGTAGGTTACAGGCCTATCAGTTACGTGAGGTTTTGTCGATTACGAATCATGAACGCTTGCTTTGCTAGTCAATGCAAGAGAAATTTCTGTCGCTGTAAACAGAAATTTGGGAATATTTTTTTTAAGAGAGAAATTTATTTACCGAAGACTGCCAACTGCCGTCGCCGAGAGTGCGTTGTCCCTAAATTTTTGCGTACTCTCAGTCTCAAAAGATAGCGACACTCGCCAACGAGGGCGGTCATAATCACGAAATCGCTATCTAAACCCCGATGCATCGCAAATTTACGTGCAATCGCAAACCGCAAGGTCATAATAGACCTTTATTTATTTATTTATTTATTTATTTATTTATTACTATCCACCTGTTGATCCCTTTGGGAGCTGATAGCTCATGGGATATAGACTTTGTCATACAGTGATACATAATTATTTACAAGCACAATATAACTTAAAACCTAACACAGTATTGCCCTGTAGCATAATAAAACAATCACCCAAGTGCAATTTAGTACATACAGTATTACAGTAATAGTACAGTTATCTATACAGTAATAGTACAGTTATCTAATCTATCATACACTTGATATTAAAGCAGTAGGCTATAATGTTATGTCATAATATCAGGTGTAGCATTTATACAGATCAAGTTTTACAAGAAATATATTGTCAATAATTTAAAATTTCGACCTTCAATACAAGGTTTTTCTACAGTCTTTATGACATTAACCTAGATCTTTACCAACAATTGATTTCAGCAGCTGAGTAGAAATTTTTTTCTTTTATATATTTTTGAGAACTCTCTTGAATTCTTTAGAGTTTTTTCAAAATAAGATTTCCTTGGGCAATTTATTGTAAAATGTTATACCTCTACGCTGGACCACTTTTGAAAATGCTTATGTGTTATGGTATTTAGGTTTTAGTTTATAATTATTTCTTGTTTTATATGGAATATTTTGTTCTAATTCTGTAAATTTATCTGTTTTTTCTCTTGTAAATAGAAGTAATCTGTATATGTATTCAGAAAAAAACGGGAGGATATTCAATTCGACAAATAATGGTTTACATGAAGCTCTTGGTCTAGCCTGGCATATTATACGTATGGCTTTCTTTTGCAGTCTAAAAATTTTAATACTGTTACTGCTATTTCCCCCTATTTCAATGCCATATATTATATGGGTATGAAAGAGTGCAAAATATGCTGTACGTAATGAGTTCCTATCAAGATTTTGGCTAAGAATTCTGAGGGCATAACATGATTTACTTAATTTTTTTATTGTTTGATAAATGTGTTCATTCCACTTTAGTTTATTGTATATGTGTAATCCCAGGAATTTTGTTGATTCAGTATGGCTTATTACTTGGTCTTGAAATTGAGTTAGCACTGGGGTTATACTTGTTTGACTACTGAACTGAATAAATTTAGTTTTTTTTAATGTCAAGTTTTAAATTGTTTGCATAAAACCACTTGTTCAATTTAGTTAGATCACATTCAGTTTTATGATTTAATTCCAGGGTGTTTTCAGAAGTTATAAGAAGGTTTGTATCATCTCCAAAATATATTATATTTTCATTTATTTGAAATGGAAGGTCATTCACATATAGCAAAAACAATAAAGGTCCCAATATACTTCCTTGTGGTACACCATATTTAATATATCCCCAGGCAGAGTAGATTTCGCCATTGTTCTGGTTGAGCAGAACCTTCTGTTTACGTGATTGCAAGTAAGATCTGAATAACTGAAGTTCTTTCCCTCTTATACCATAATGTTCAAGTTTTTTAAGGAGTGTTTCATGATTTACTAAATCGAAGGCTTTAGACAGGTCACAAAAAACCCCATACACATGAACCCCAGAATCTTTATTACTTAAGATTGTTTTAACTAGCTGGTAGATAGCCAAGGTTGTAGATTTCCCTTTTTGAAAGCCAAACTGTTGAGGATGTAAAATATAATTTTTTTCAAGAAATTTCATAAGTCTTGTATGCATGATTTTTTCCTGTATTTTCGAGAAAATTGGAAGTAGACTTATTGGCCTTTACTTGCTAGCATCTGTTTTTCTCCTTTTTTGTGTAGTGGTATTAATTTAGCAATTTTCATTCTATCGGGAAAGGTAGATTCTTTTATTGAAGCATTTATAATATGAGTTATTGGCTTTATTATTTGTTTAGCACATATTTTAATGATTGAGGAGGTTGAATTTAAAAAATCAGTTGAAGTTTTATTTCTTAGTAACGCAATTGATTTTTCAACCTCTATTTCTGTTACAGGGTACATTGTAAAGTTTACATCAATTTTTTTTTTTTTTTTTTTTTGTGAGAGAAACCAAAAGCTAGAGGGCAGCGTATGAATGAGCACTGGCCAGCAACATGGCGGATAAGCGTACCGACAATCAGTCTAAAATGGCTGCCCTGCTACCCGGGACCCAGGCCAATAGGAAACCTGTAGTGACATGCAGGAGCCAAACACGTGGCTGGTATGAAAAGCCTCGGGCAGCCAATAAGCGGTGAAGTTCGCCCGCATAAAACGAGCCGCACGTCTTTTCACGTCTCTATTAGGCCTAGTATTGAGTCTGTGACCGTGGTCTGGTCAAAACGTGGCGCACATTGCCGTTGGCCCATTCCGTCGCTGCTCCACGCTCATCTCACTCCGCCTCATCCATTCTTCGGGCTAGACGGGCGACAAGAAAGCCTCGTTAGTCGAGCAGCCGACCTAACCTTCACCCCAGGTGTTCTCCCATGCACGCTCGAAGGTGGGATCACGTAGTGGATTTTCATGTAGAAATCAACAGGTTAGACCTACTCTATTTCGCGATACTAAAGCTTCTTTCCGTAACAGAAATATGTCCAACACTGTAATTGAGATCTTATATTTGGTACATTGGTCACTTATTGCCGAAACTATACATGCCTGCTCTCTGTTGGTGACATAGTGAACTAGGTGTACTGATCCTTCCCAATTATGTGAAGCCTGCGAAGTGGTTTTTCACGATACTAAGTTATATATCGCTATATGGTCAGTATGTAAACTGTGTCTTCACTTTTACAAGGTAGACGAGGGGAAAAAAAAAGGAAAGAGCTATGGGGAGGGAAAATGGTTATAGCAATGTGGTTCGAGGGTTGGCGGATAAAGAACAACATAATAATAGAGGCCGACTTGTGACAATACGTACCATCATCTATTCATCTATTCACTGTGTTTGCCACGTGGAGCTAGTCTCGACTGGTACAGCTAACAGCTGCAGTCTAGCGAAACGCGTTCTGACGTGCTGCCGTTGCTTGCTTTCAAAAATGCCGCACGCGTCATCAGTGCTTCAGTGGAATGCTCGTCTCGTCCCGCGAATAAAAAGTGATTTAGTTGCAATTCGTTCTTGGACCGCGAAACGTGAGGGCTAAGATTAATTGATACCCCGTTGTGCCCCCACTTATAAAATTCCCAGCCTCTTTTCCTTTAATTGTGTGTTAGTGAGAGGGAGGAAGTAAACATTTCCACTTCGGTCCACTTTGGAAAAACTGTTTTGCCTCTAAGCTGTAGGTTGAATGAAAAATTTAGTTAGGGATTTGTTTTTTTAGGATTTAACGAAATAGAACGTTTCTTGGAAAGCATTATACATTTTGTGTACAGAAAGTTACCTACATGCATTCAAAGTTGGAAAATTTTTTTTCCTTTTCGAACTCAATGAGTAACGGGTGCTTTGAAGTTCGATAAAATAATAATTTACAGACTTATTTCCATAATACAAATGCTATCTTAACTACACTATACTTACAGATGATGGTTTATCGCGGGAAAACTTGACTGTTTGCTGGGTTCCAACGCACGTTCAGCTTACCAGAAGCTCACTGGCTTTTCCCTGTACGTGGAGCTGTTACCCTATTTGACAGAGCCAGTAAGAATTCCGCTATTTTAATAATTTGATGCCTGTTATTGGTCTGCAGGCAGCTACCCTGTGTCAGTCGTAAATAACCCAATCTCAAAGTTGCAAGAAACTGCAGTGGTTTCAAGGTTATGTTGGCACAAAACATTTTCGCGATGTACCATCATCTCTAACTGTGGGATATCGACCATCGAACACCTCCCAAACCCCTCACTATACTTTTTAAAGCCCCCTTTTTTTCTTCTCCGCGCGGTTACGTCATTGCGTATAGCACCGTTCAAGGTCATTGCGAATCATTCGTGAATCCGTAGGTTTATATATTTACCGCTCGTGATCAACCTGGAATCATATTTGCTTGCCCCGACCACCAGCGGATAACCCTAAATCCCAGGTCAGGGCTGCGTACGTCCAGTTTAATGAAAATCGTAAATACTAGCGTTGGTTAAGCTTTTCATGTTTCACGTACCATGCACACAAACAACAACGCACCACTGCTGTGCGTGCTGAAAGCAGGATGATTGCCGAGTGTTTTGTTTCGATTTTGTTCCCAGTAATGCTTTATTTACCTCTCAAGCGTAAAACTGAATAGAAATACTACATTAAACTTCGTAAAAGTACACTGTAAAACATTTAGGTAAATTTACTCTACATGTAATGAAAGCTAATTACCTCTACAAGTGAGGGAAAATTACTCAACACGTGTCAAGGAAATTTACTCAACTGGTAATGTAATTTTTCATTACATATTGGCGCAAGCCCTCTACGACAATTTGACGTAACACGCGAGCGAAACTTCCGAGTGGTTTGTGTGGCGAATACACTACCTTGCGGAAATTTCCACACATATTCGGAAATCAGATTTTCCTCTCAAGATTGGGCAATGTTACCATACATATGATGAGTAATATTACTAACTTTTTTTACAGTGATGTCCTATTGATTGACAGTTGGGCATGTATAGACTAACATGTAATATGTAATAAAAATGTGATATTAGTGGAAGTAATGAAAGTGTTGCTAGCTTCATAATCTAACTTTATTAAAATATCATGTTAGCACAGAAAATATAAAACAGACATACACTCGTAATGTGTGAAAAATGAAACACCAGAAAACTAAATAAATGGATGAAAATTACTAACTAACTTGCTATTAATATGACAAACAAGCGATAATAGTTTCAAAGCAATGTAACACTATTTGAATAAACACATAGGTAAGTAGTGTGGTGATAAGGGTTCAAGGAATTGGGGGGAGTGTATAATCGCCATTTTTAATTTTTAGATTTTTAAATCATACTTATAGTTTCAGATTCATTTCTGAAAATTTAACTTCCTTTGAGTAATAACGAAATTTCTGAAGACACAAGAAATTGTATGTTAGTTATGTCACCACATCTGAAACATTTAATAAAAAGTCTATCGTAGGCTAAAAAAATCCCATCTGAATATCTATTTCCAGTCAATATGTATATTTGCGTAACGCGGGAAATGCTTAACCTCTCTGGACACGTCACTTATGCTTCATTGCACATTCAAGAAAAACTGTGCAGTCGACAGGAACCTACATGATTCGATAAAAATATATTATTAATCATATAAAATACGAGTATGTCGATTTAAGTACATTTTATTGCAGTATTGTATAAAAATAAGAACTACACGGAACTCTTTTCAGTAATACTCTGCCAACCACTCAAAGAGTAAGGAAACTATGATTGATGTGGAATTCAATGCATAATGTCTAGTGATCCTGTATTTAGTGCTCACTAAATCCCGAATTGTTTATACGGGCGTTTCTACAGGATAGATTAATACCGACATTCCATCAGTACTAACTCTAAAAATAATACAGTAAACCACAGTCCTACTCTGCGCCTTAACGTAGCCAGAACTTTAATAATGAAACTGAAATACATGTAATACCTTAAAAAGTAATACATTTGACATTTGAGTCGACAGCTGTTACTCCTCCGTAAGGGTGTTTCAGAGGGAAATAATTGCAATTTTATATGTGTACGGAATAGTGTTAGTTTTATAGATAGGGCCACGATTTTGTCGCGAAAAGATTTTTGCCCCACTTTGATTCGGTGTCTCTCGTGCACATCGGTAGCTCTGCTTCATGGTTATTGGCAGCGCGTCTTTGTTCAGACACGTTTCTTATTTGACTGCACCAATCAGAATAAGATTATTGTGACTCCTTACGTCTGTAATTTGTCAAGGCAAGCGAGAGTAAAATTATCCAATTACGGGCGATGTAGCAGACCTTTGTAGACGTGCACATGACGCATCGAAACCAATTGTTACAAAAATCTTTTCACCATAAAATCGTGGCTCTATTTATAGACGTTACTTGGGAATGCATTTTCCTCTATAAAAAAAAAAAAAAATTGTTCGGCCAGTTTTCTCATAGTGGCATGTCAATGTGAAAATTTGCATGTATTTACTTCATACACTCCTCGAAAACCAATAAATATAATAAAACGAAATAATTCACAGTGAAACTGTATGTCACAGACCAGGGCTTTAATTACATAAAATCCCAATACAAAATATTTTTGTATTTAAAAAAATTTCTAAATGTACCAAAGAACATTTCAAACTTCAGAAATTTTTAACAAATATAAAGTCTTTGGCAGACATGAGTTTTTTCGGAAACTACTCAACTTATGTGACTGATATCTATTTAGGAATAGCACTAAAAAAACATTACATGCATACCCTTCACATGTCCTTTACTAATAAATAGAGACCTGAAAAATTCGTGTTTTCTTTTGGCCCCAAGCTATAATTCCATCAACTGTAAGTTCGTGCCACTTTCGTAATTGGCCCGTGATTTATTTGAAAGTCCCTGTAAGTCGCTTATCCAATATTACAGAAGCAACTAAATGCAGGCCCATATCACTACGTCATCGAGCAGCCAGTGAGCAGATAATGTCTGCTTGAATACACACATGTTCTTGGAGGCTAGCCTACATGTCAGTGAACCCGCGAATTTTTCCCGTCTCTACTAATAAATAAAACTTACTTTTCTCGCGCCTGAAAATGACGAAAATGTGTAATTTTGCTGCTCTTTTTAGGAATGATAATCTTGGTTCAGAATATTTTTTTTTAAATGTATAAGGGGGTGCCACGCATCTTTATCTCAAATATTACGACGTAATATACCTTATAGGTAGAGACATGAACTTTTCGCGAAAAGAAATTTGCCTCACTTTGTGTCAGTGACTTGTGTGCACGTCTGCAGACTTTCTTCACGGTCAGAGATTGGATGTTTTGACATTCGTGTGTCGTGGGGTTTTACACGCAAATCACAGACGTGTGGCGTTACAGTAACCTTATTATGATTGGTACAGTCAAATGAGAAACGTCACAGTTCAAAGGCACGCTGCCAATATCTATGAAGCAGAACTGTAGACGTGCACATAAGGCACTGGAACAAAGTGGGGCAAAATTCTTTTCGCGAAAAGTTCATGTCTCTACTTATAGGAATAGGGTCGCCACGGAATGTCTCAGAGAGGAGAGTTGTCGGCGAGAAGACTACGCGCCAGTTCAGCGACTTGCACATGCACATAGAGGTTAGGTTGAGGCGTTATGTGCGTGCTGTGTCGTCCTTACGGCTTCTGTGCTTCTAGACATTGAGCGCGCAAAATACAGCGGAGAGGACATGAAGCAAGTATGAAGGAACTAGAGTACCGCGAGAAAACGCGCTGTTCAGCGGTAACGTTCAAATTTAAGGCTTCGTTCTTTAGTTTTACAGTGGTTTGGAATATTTTTCTGCAAATTAATTCATGTATCAAAAATTCATTCTTACAGTTTTAACACTTATATATCATCGTTTGTGTCTGAATTTTTCTGTTGCAATACACCAAACGGATTTTTAGATATTTGCCCTTGAAATTTTACATATTTTGCTGTCAAAATAAGCCAAAATGAAGCAAAATATTTTTTCCTAGCAAACAGTAGATTATTAAATAATAAACCGCTCTGGCAAATTTGTGTATCGTATGACTGTATACAGAATAAAATTTTTCAAAGCATTTGGTTAAAATATATTCAAGTTATTTGCAACTGTTTGAAATAAATTAAAGATCATGGACTTCGAAATGTGTTTTATTAGGCCCTAACAAACACAGAAAAAAATTGGTATCAATTTGGTGCACGTTTCCTGTGAAAAAATTGGAATTATATAAAAGTTGAGTGATAACTTGACACGTTCCATACAATTTGCTGTACGCATTTTATTTGGCCAGAGGGTCTTTCTAAGGCCGAGCAAACGTAGCCTACCCTGCAGGGGCCTCGGTGGCCGAATTTCAAACCATTCGCGTACCACCAAGACGATCCGAGTTCGATTCCCGGCGGGGTCGGTCCCCGGATTTACGCATGTGGGAATCATACCGGTCGATGCCGTTCGTCGGCGAGTTTTTCTCGGGGATCTCATGTTTCCTCCGCCCCTTCATTCCGGCGCTGCTCCATACATCATGTCACCCCTCACCAGCGCTAAAGTCTTCAATGTTAAGGGCACCGCCTCCCGCGCGTGAGAGGCTCAAAAGCGACGGAGCAGTAAGGTCGACCTTGAAGCGCGCATCAAGTGCCGCGTCGCCTCAACGAGCCAGGCGCTGAACTAGCGTGTAAGCTTCACGCCGAACTGTTTTTACTATGGGACACTAAGTGGTGATCATATAATTTTATTGGTGGAAAGTCTGCAACTAAGTTCAGTGCAGGTCGCAATCTGAGTTTCACATACATCCGGTTAGTACATTTTGAAGTACGGAAGTCTGAAAAGGTAGTTTTTAGCCATGTTGGAGGGCTTGGAAACAGTGTTTTTAATGAGCGTGGCGTCTTAACAATGAGGTTCCGACCTTGTCTGAAGTTTGTTTTCTTTTCGTACGTTGGTACAATGGGCACACGTGGAATAATTTCGTAGAAAAAACCTGTTTATGAACGAAGTGTGAGGTAGGCGGCCGCCTTAGGGAGAGTGTTAGTCCATTTTATTGTATTTTCAGTTTTTCAGTCATAACATTTATTCAAATTTTTCTCTTTGACAAAGCATTGGATATATTCTTGGTAAACTGCTTGAAATAAATATTAATGTCATATTTCATTAATTTGTTATGCAGAATCATTGCAAGAGAATTCTTGAAAGTTGACCTGTACTTCTTTTGCAATTACTATGCAAAACAAATTAATGATAGATTCCATTATTGCTTATGTTTAACAGTTTACCAAGAATAGATCCTATGCTTTGTCGAAGAGAAACAATTTTGATAATGTAATCTGAGTAAATGTTATGACTCAAAAACTGAAAATACAATAAAATTGTCTAACACTCTCTCGCTCATTCTTTCTCATCCCTCCTTCCCCTTCCCCAGATAGCCGTCGGCGCGTGACCTTGTCTAGCGCGACGAACTGAAGGTTTATACTTTAGCGGCAAGACTCAACTGTTCTCTGGCGGCATGGCGGTGTGTTTTGTGCAGCACCTGAGCCAGGCCATCTATACAGGCGGCACACGGATATAAAATAACGAACCAAGGATTAGAAGCTGTTTACTACCAAGATTTTCGAGGTATAGGTGGTTAGCGATAAAGTGCTGAGGACTTTCGACGACCACCTTGCCTAGAATATTGATTAGAAAATATTTGAGTACAGTATAATCTATACACGTTGATTGTTACTCAGAATGCGTTGTTTATACTTAAAGTGGCGGAAAACCATAAATTAACTGAAAAGAAAACAAGAACTTACCAGCCTAACTGACAAGCCTACTTTCCTCAAAGTGGGTGCAATATACCCTAAAGGTAAAAATCGTTTGCGTACATCTAGGAATATTGAACAATAACATTAATTAAGACAGATAATAAACAAAATATAAAAATAATAAGTCCGCTTACTAAGCAATACACCCTTATCCAGTTTATTTAAACGAGGAAAAAATTTTCTGAGATGTCTTCCTATCATAAAGAGAAAAAATAGCCGCAAATTTCAAAATATTACCAATTAATGAACGAAATACAGAAAAGTCCACTCAACTAACTGATTAGAATATGCGTGCCGAATTTAATAAACTTCGGAAAAATATTCCCCAAATATGTAATATTACGCTTAAATATAACATGGTCGTCATTACAAAAAAATGAACCCGTGATTAACGAAATACAGATAATTCAAGTCAGCTTTGTAGGCTATGTAGTAGGTATGTGTGTTCCAAATTTGATGAAATAAAAAAAATTCTTTAACACATGTGGCACATTATGCAAAAAATATACAAAAATTACTGCCATTGTGTAATACTATGCTAAAATATAAATTTGGCACCATTTAAAAATGTGAAAACAGGATGAACGAAAAACCCAAAAGTTAAATCAGCTTTGTATGTAGTATATGTGTACCAAGTTTGCTGAAATTCAAAATGATGGTCCCTTAGATATCTGGATTGTTCTAAAATATTAAAATGGCCACCATTTTGAAAATAAGAAAAGGGCGTAAACGAAATATGTAAAAATCAAGTAAGGTTGCAAAGTACCACATGTGTCTAAAGTTTGATGAAATTCGGTTCACTGGTTCAAATGTTTTTTGAGGGACATTCACACACACCGACACACACAGATACACAACACACAGATATACACACAGACACACACAGAGAGAGACATACGGACAGAAAGGTAATCTGATAAGCCTACGTTTCCTAGACATACGGACAGAAAGGTAATCTCATAAGCCTACTTTTTCCTAGACACACGGACAGAAAGGTAATCTCATAAACCTACTACTCGACCACGACAACTAGTCCTCCCGTGAGGGGAAGAAGCGTGGCGCTAGTAGTAGGTAGACACGTCACAGGGAGGGGAAATGTACTGCGCCTGACATGAGATCATGGCACATGGTCAGTGGAGATGTAGCGTGGCGAAAACCAGCCGGCTGCCTGTGCCACAGTATTATGGCCGGTGCTGTGGTGCACCACA
>PNEQ01002779.1:0-17873 GCA_003012365.1 Medauroidea extradentata | reverse complement strand
ATTTATCATGTTTCTGATAGCACAGTAACTACAGCCTCTTTTAATCTCATTATAGGCTTATTTACTGTACATAAACTATCAAATTTTAAGTTACTTTTGTGTAATATCCATTTATTGGTGGAAAAATATTGATTCCTGCTTATAACATTTTCCTGCATATAACACTTTTTTTCACAGGTCCCTTGAAAAACGTTATAACAGGGTTCTACTGTACATCAATACATCATTATTCCATATTACTTTATGTCTCATAGATAGCAAGCTCACTAGAAGACAGTTTACCTATAACTTTACTGAAGGACAAGAGCTGGGAAGAAGAATTGGCCCCATGACATTTGTTAAGACACCATCCAAGCATTTGCCTGGAGCAATTTCAGGAAACTATGAAAATCTGAAATCAGGATGGCTGTAACCGGGGCTCAAATCCAGGTCCTCTCAAATGTGAGTGCAACATGTTACCACTACACCATCTTGCTTGGTATATTTCATAATTACATAAGAAATTATATTTATGGTACTAACCTCCACATAAGCAATGGAAAGATTCCTGGCAAAATAAGCTTGGGAGTGATTCTTTGCTTCAAATGACTCGTGTCCTTTCCTGCGCAAGCTTTTTATTTTCTCATCCAATTTACGTAGCAAGTAACCCACAAGCCACCTGTAAGTAGCCAGTATTGCTGAAACGGTCAGAAAAATCACTCTGAAAGTTACTTACAAATTACTGCCTCTAAAAACGATGTAAAAATATCATATCAAAATTTTTGGGTAACATGAACAAGAACTATTTCTTTCCACTCACTTTCAGGCCTTACAGCCTTCTCCGGACTTGGTGCTGTGAATTTGGTGGTCATGATTCTATCAGCGTGAGCCAAGAAGCCGACAGAACCCAGTGGCGTTGCAAATGGCTTGTCAGACTTGTCATCCTTGCGAGCCCACAGTTGTAGAAGCCAGTTGCTGTTCTGCTGTATCAACACACTGTTCTCTCCTTCGTAGGTGCAGCATGCATCGTTGTTGTTGCGCAGATCTCCAAGCCCAGCAGCTAGAAAAAAAATAAAGAGTTGAAAAATGTAAACTTACCAAATGTTCATTTTGTACATATTCTGTGTTTCAGTTACAACTAAACCTGAAGTTCTTTGGATCCCAATTCATATCATCGGAATTTAACTGCCCCGCCAATGAACTGAAATAAAGACTTGGTCTCCAGTTTGTCCCAGCTGTTTATTTTGGTTTGAATGGCTGTGCCTACCAAGTTTGCAGCAACTGAGTTTAAGTGGAAAATCAATATTCAAGAAATTAATTCCCAATGTATAAATTTGAAAGATACATAATTCATTCAAACAAAATGTATTCTACAATAAATTTCTTAAGGGTGCTGCCTACCTGCACGTTAGATGCCCAGAAAAAACGGAGTTATTTGAGTGACCTTGAAGTGTGTATCTAATTCTGCATCTCCACAAGCCGAGCACTGAATTACAGTGTTAAGATCTGTGCCGATCCAGTTTTACTACAGGACTTTAAGCAGTAATAATACATTTTATTGGTGGTAAGTCTGTAGTAAAGTTCAATGCTCGTTTATAACAGAGTTTCACTACATCTGGCTAGTACATTTTGAAGTATGGCCATCTGAAACGGTTGTCTGAGCTATATTGAAGGACTTAGAAACAGTCTTTTTTATGAGCATGGTATTGTAAAATAACATTCTGTCCTCGTTGGAAATGTGTTTTCTTTTGGTAGAATAGCAAAATGGCGTGTGATAGTTTTGTTAAAAATAACCTATTTTCCTATAATATAAAAGTGCTTGATAGACGACGTCCTTAAGGGACATACTATTTACAATGATAACAATCTTTTTGATAATTCCTTCTAAGGCAATGGGCCTACTTCTTACCAAATGTCACATAAAAAACCTTTTTGTTTGAATAGGTTACCTTTAAAACTGAACTATTTACACTGATCCCCTATTTAAATTCAGTGGCAGCAAGCTTACCAGGTGCTTACAACTACAACTTCATGCCCCCGAAAAATATTTTTTTAGTAAGGCTGACATGACTTACTAGAGTAATTCTAAATTAAAAAAAGTGTACCAGACACAATTTGAATAAAATTACTGTTCAGACTTCTACGTTGTGCTGGGATAGCACACCCCGTCTGAAGAGGACGTGCATAGGAACCTAGTGCCTGTGTATTTTGTGCCCCCTGAACTATCTAAACTAATCATGGTGCCCCGTGTTGGTGATGACAACTGGACTATGTGTTTACCGACGTAGTGCTTTTGAACTGTAGTGTGCACATGCCTCGCCACTTCGTACAACTTCAGGTCTCCTCGGCAGTCTTCGTTGTCCCCTCCCATCGGCCGACCTACCTCCCCTTCCCTTACCATACCGCTGCCTGCCGTCGCGTGTGGGAGTACTCTTCGTTCTGCTCCCGACCAGCTAGGTTCTGCCTCTCCACTCTCTACCTCTACGCTCCACCGGTAAGTTTTGGTAAGTGCTATTTTCTGTTTGTGCTTTCGTATAATAATTAAGTGAACCGCGGCTTCGTTTCCTGCTCTGATTAACATTGTAACTTTCTCGTTTTGCTGTATTCGTTTTCCTGCCTTTTTTCATATTTGTAATTTCACGTGCCGTTCAGGCGTTAATGTGGAGAGTGGAATGGAGTCAAGGTATTTTTTTCTGGATATTTGTTAACTAACTTTAAATTATTTGCCTAGTCTGGGAGGACGTTTCAGTTAAGGCAGTTGAGCCCGCAATATATTTTGTATTCTGAGAGCTATACTTTGTATTTGGTTACTGTTACATTCTATGTGTAATTCAGTTTTAATAAACTGCCCATTTTGATCTGATTCTGACTACAGTTTCTGTAGTGTTGTATCTCCCAGTTAGCTATGTTTTGTCTAAGTGTTGTGTTGTGTGTTCAGGCCTTGGTTTTGTATAACTCCACTCTGGGATTAGCCCGTGTTTGTCAGGCTTAGCCTTTGTTAGGGTTTTAGTCTGGCTGTCTGTGCCCAGAGGGGCACAACGTCATCAGTATGACAAAAATTGTGGGCACTGTATATACGTGAAACCCTCTTAAAAGTTCCCACTTAGATGTTTTCCCCCTTAATAAGTTTTTGAATTATTTTTACACTGTCTATGTACACAATAGTAATTTTACCTTTTTAAGAAGTTTCGCCAGCTAAGATGTTTAAATTTTTCAGTCCCTTCAGAACCTTCAACAGGGTTTTACTGTATTCCAAATAGTAAACACTTCTATTTTATTTGTCACTGATGCAGCAGACCTAAAAAATGTTTGTACAATTTTGTCCTCAAATGTTACAGACATTGGATGGTTGATTTTAAATGGTGTTACTGTATATTTATTCTCGTGCTGTATTAATATGCAAATTAAATTCTTTTTATGACAATGTGTAGTTAAAAATGTATCTTCACATATTGTGGAATGGTTGTGAGAATATGAAATGTTTTATAAACAGAAAAATAAGAACATTTTTAGTAAATATTACTGACTGTACAAGAGGTCAGTGCATAATGGCAAAGAACTGCACACATGTAATATTTGTTTAATGTTTGCTGCACAATAACTTTTCATCTACATATCTCACATTTTGCATCACACATGTCGTGCTACTAAGAATCCATTAAAAAACTGCATTCCTTAGACTATAACAGTGTAACAAGTTTTTGAAAAGAACCTTTCAGATAGCCATGGCCTCCACAAGTCTCCCGACACTCCTGTATGCCATCTCTCGCCAGCCACGCGCACACTGGCTTGGCTCCTGAAGACAGTCCGTGGATCTCTGCTCCAAGCTCCATCTGGACACACAAGTCACATTCACATGTCACCTGCGATACTTCCAGACAGTTTCCTCTAGAAGATAAAAAAGGAAATATGACAAAAAAAGTTACTGATGCACGCTCATTCAAATGCGATCACTAGAATTTAGAGGTGCGGTGTGGTACATAAGTTGATGTTAAAATCATTTGTTGAACTTTGCAGAAATTTGAAAGCCAATAGTACTAGAACAAAGAAAGGAAACTTTAAAAAATAGTTTTTGCCATTTTTATGTGAAAACATGTTGCTAGCATTAAGGATTTCTGGCGAACTGCTATTCATGATGCCGTAATTTTGAAACAACTCTGATTCTGGTGCAAGAGATTACACTTGAGGAATAAATCACACTCGGAAATTTGTAACAAAAAGGTGGCTTTAGCTGTTTTCTAGACTTGCTTAATTTTTTTTCTTTGTTTTATCTATATTGACTTTGAAATCCCTGCAAAATTTAATAAACATTTTCAGCGTTTATATATGTACCACATCCTCGTAAAGAAGCCACATACTTGTCATCACATAGTGCTTGTAAAAGGCCGTTATTGCCATGTATGGTACACAAAGAATTTAACAAACATGACAATGTACAAAATTATCACAACTAAATGTTTAACGTAGATGAAATTAAATTTAAAACTAACACTTGCAAATACAGGAATGACACTTCTCAACAATTTCCTCAACATCAATGACTGCTCCAAAAAAGGAATGCATTATTTTTTTTCAAATGCCATTACACACATTCCCAAAGAAGGAAAAGTACAGGGACTATTAGTGGAGCTACCATCTATTTACTTTGGGATCCCACTTTCCTAGGAAAGTTGACTTGATTTAGGCTTGCCATTACAAGCCCTATTTGGTAAGTTTGGTTCAAGCTTGAGTCAAGCCTATTTTTTACAGTAGTATCCTGCCTTGTATGAGGCAAGCATGCTACAAGCTTGCAGCAACCTTGAATCAAGCTTTCCTCGCAAGCTTGCTGCAGGCTTGTCGCGTGGAGACCTAGTTAGCTCGATTCAAGCTTGATTCAAGCTTATGACTTGACATGACAAGCTTGCTGCAAGCTTGCAGACTTGTCATGGCAAGCTTGATTCAAGCTTGAATCAAGCTTATTTTGCTATCAGGACTCCATCTTCATTCTGAAAATTTTTTCTTTCACTTGTTCCAAAACCCAAAAATTGTGTAAAATGCAGATTGAAGTACTAACAAATGTATACGTAAAAAGTAAGTCAGCACAAACCGATAAACCCTGTCCAGGAACAAAAAATAATGTAAAGATTGAAGTAATGTCAAAAAATCACAACTAAAAAATCATGATATGAGTGGTAATAATGTAATATTTTCAACACACACCTTCACACCTGAGCCCTGATTAAATATCAATCTACTACTGTATATGCATTGCTGCAACACAAGTGCAGAACAAGTAAAACAAGTCTTACATTGCATGTGTGTGAGTATTTAATTCCAATGCAGTTAAACCAAACAAATTGCAGGTGCATATTTTGCATTGCTCCCATAAAAATTATATTTAATCAGTCCCATGATGCACATTTTAGCAAGATTTAGTCTTTTTGGAAAAAAATTAATCTGTAACACTAGAAGTTTCAACAGAGCACAAGGCACAAAATTTTAAATGGTACCAGTTGGTAAAAATATATAAATATTGTATGAGGAGGATACCAGAGGGCTAGGGTACCGCACCCCGAATGCAGATATTATGAACTGGAGCTCATAGGCAACCTGTGTACCCCGAAAGATGACATGAAATGAGGCCCTACGATTCTGATAGGTAACCAGATTATTTCCTTTGAAAACAATTGTGGAGATACTTCCTTACCCATCTACACATTGTAGAAACTGATAGGAGTTTATGCATAGGGAGCTACATTCATATTCTGTGGCATTATCAGAGTCAAATTAATAAACCCCAAACCCATACACCACACGGAAAAGTTTAATTGTATATGGGAGGTTAAATAGAGAAGCGCTCACTCATCTGGGTGACCATGATTCAAGATCCAGATAGCCGGACATACTAAAAAGTGATGTTACCACTGGTGGAATAGGATTCCTGCAGTGGTCATCAGTTTACCTAGCTCAGAGGTAATGAGAAGTTAGTCTGGGTCGTAGCGCAAAAGGGCTTAAGCTTTTTGTTCTTGCTGCTACTAGAAGCAAATAATAATTGAGGAATACTTTCACTGGTATTGATGCCTTTTACCCATGACAATGATGACTCATCAAACTAAGATACCTTCATGTACAGTAAAACCTCTCTATAAAGACCCCTCACGGTTCCCTAGAATAGGGTCTTTATATAGGGGTGGTCTTTATAAAGAAGTTCAATTGTACAGTAAATCCCCTATTTTAAAACCCCATGGTTCTTGAGGAAAGGGTTGTTATAAAGGGGTTTTAGTATGGTTTGTAGTCCCATGCCCACTATAACACAGCACAACTGCCCAAAACGCAACGCTTCTCTGCAAGAGTTGCAAGACTAGGCCACTGGCCTAGCAGATGGTATTTTCCACGAAAGGATCAAAAGTATCCTAACACTAATGCAAAACTGTCCAAAAACTGTCTGTCCCTACTTAGTAGTGGACATCAATACAAAGGAAACAGTCAACCACGGGTCAGAATTTCTCTGAGGAACCGGCCAACCATTATTTCTGCAGTGCTGTAGCGACTGTAGAAAGTAATGTGAGGTTGAGTCTGACAAACAGTACATGTGTTCCCAAACCTCCCAGAGATATTCAGTGGGTTCTGAGATGGCCAATCCATTTCTAGAACCATATTTGCAGGGAGGGGGACATGAACAGTGATGTATGGAAGGGAACACTGACACACTGAAGCATACAGTTACCTCCAAACTGGTCTTCTACAACAAACAACATACAGATGGTCAAAATGTCCTTGTATCAGTCTGTGTTTAACATGACTTGCAGTACTGCAAGAGGACCACATCAAATCCTTAAACAGTCTACAGTACTATACTTGATTACTTGGGATGACAATAACAAACATGCCATAAAATATTTTTACTCAAGGTGCAAATTTTTGTGGTACAGATATACCTACCCGGAAAGACAATGGAGGTCATTATTCTTTTCATATTTTTATTAACTATTTAAAATAGTAAGGAGAAAAATTATTGCACCACTTTTTTATACAGCAATTTACCATGCCCTCAGTCATGAAAACCTGAATGCATTTAAAATTGACATTTATAAAACTCACCAAATGTGCCAGGTCTTCTGTTTGTTCAGACATTTTGTTGAAGTCAATAAGGGCATTGGAGAAAAACTTTGAAAAGTTTATAAATGCATATGCTGCTGCCAGATATGGAAACAGGCGCCATTGCTGTAAAAACCAATCACAATACAGAATTGAGATACAGTATATCAAGACACCCTATAGAATATTATAAATAGCGTAAAAGTTGTATTACATTTGCACTGCACTAAGTACTGTAAATTTTATACATATACAAACACACACACATAGAGAGAGAAAGAGCAGCATCGGTAAACCATATTACTAACAATTACAATAATTTCATCTATAATATAAAAATGAATCACAAAATGTGTTGGTAAGCGCATAACTCAACAACGCCTGGACCAATTTGGCCAATTCTTTTTTTTTAATGTAAGTTGAAGTTCAAAGATGGTTTTTACGGCGAGAAAAATTCGAATAATAGCCGGGAAAAAAACCCCTAAAAACAGTAGTCAATTTGAGCTTTATTGCTATTGTTGTTTAAACAATGTAGGTATGTTCCTGTGATCGAGGCCTTAAGCACTCACTCAGGTATTGTATAAAGTTTGGGGTGTGGGAGGGGTGGGGTTATGGGTTTGTATCCCGTGAAAGATTTTGCGATGTTATTGAGTACGCTAGCTGTTAAATGCCGGGCAGCTGTTTTACGGTTGAAGCCGCAGCCGGGCAGCTGTTTTATAGAGAAATAAAGATGAATTAAAAAAAGAAGTTCTGCAATGAAAGTATGCTTAGCGCAGTGGACTTGACAAATCTGTTCGTATTTGATGTTTTAAAGATAAACAGTGAATATAGTATCACCATCAATTAACACGTAACTAAAATTTAGTTACTAATTTATATAGTACACTCGGGCGAATCCGCAAAGGGACAGCTAATGCTTTATGATATACAATATTCTTAGTATATAAATAGTTTTGCTGGTATTCCGACACGGGAACAGGCGACATATAACTGGCCATGTGAAAAACATGGATTTCCAAGAAAACTGACACTTAGCGACTACCCTTGAGATTTATTTATCGACATTAATTATAACAATTCGATTTCAATAGTCATCGTTAAGACAGGACAACGTCTGTCTGGTCAGCTAGTACGGTATAAATTCATAAGCTACAGACTTTTTCTTTTTGAGGGAGATCTGCACTGTTTCTTCATAACTTTAGGAAACAATATTAAATAAATTAAAGAAAATATATTTAGTTTTTAACATGCCCGTTACTATACGTATTACATATTTCATTTTAGTTTTCAAACATGCATGGTATTGTTTCATGTTAACGCCATAAGCCTGTTTGTACTGTTTTTGTGATAAGTATCTTTTTTACTGTAATTTAAAAATGAGCAAATATCACAAATTCATTTAGTTTTGTTTAGAATGGTTTTTGCAGTTAAAGCTAATTTTTCAAGACAAGCTGTCATATGATTTTGACTAATAAGTCAAATAACAAAAATTTTGTTATTTATATAATTACATAACTGAAACCATATTATTTACTGTCATAAAAAATTAGCTAACATGGCAAATTTTTTTTAACAAAACTGCCAAAGGCTTGAAAAATAATTACGTACTGCAAAAACAGTAGTAACATGCTAGCATTGCCTTAATATAAGGTTTTGAATGGTTGATGACCACCTTCTCCTCCTTGACGCAACCTACGACACAGTAAACTTGAATTACAGTGTTACATACTTTCAATATTGTCTTCTCTTTCCATTATTTTTAACAGAATACCTATACTAAGTATCCATACACATCTTGAGAAGTTCAATATCTGTTTAGTGCTGGAAAAAGGATGAAAGAGTATTACAGGAAAAGTGTTTTACGCTCATGAGAAGCTATATATAACACTATCATAGAGTAACATAACAACCTAATACCGGTACTATATTTGCAATTCCAATTATTTACGTCTAACTGAAGTACAGTGGATGATGCTACACTAAGCGTGCATACAATGAATAGGCAACAAATTACTATAAAAATTCTATGTTCTGGCACATGAAATAAAGACAGTGGCAGTGCCCATTAACATTTTAAAAACAAACATTTCACAGCAAATTTTAACTAATTTTTCATATTTATAATCTTCTTCAATCACTTGAAGCACAGTCTTGTTAATAAAAGCCTTAATTAACACATTGTAATTCTTTCACTTCAGAATGAGTTAAAAAATATACAGTTAATTTCAATGCTGAATAATTTTTTTTACTAATAAAGCAATGTAATATTAATTTCACTGGTAAAATGAAGTCATGGTGGTGACAAGAATGTTTGTATTTTGGAGATAAAAAGTCGATAAACATTTCATACTCTGCAGTTTTTGTAAACACCTGCTAATACAAATTACACACAAAAATTTTATATAAAAGAGGTGAAAGCATTTATACTAGTTCCTCATTAAAGCATTTAGCTATAGAAAGGATAGATTATTTTAATAATATGAATAATTACTGTATGTAATTAATCTTTTTTTCTTCATTTTTTTCATGTTAACTTTAATGACTTAAATTTTCTTATCAATTTTTTATTTTAATTTACCTTTGGAATGTATAGAATCAATTAATGAATGTCCCTATCTAGTTATATGAATAAATAATATTAAGTAACTATTTTTTTGTGAAATGTTAGGACTCTCATCCAAAATCTTAATTTTATTTTTAATTTATTTTATTTGATTTTTTACTTTTGTTTATTTTTGTTTGTAATATTTCTCCAGCAGTAATGCCTGTGTTGGTGACATCATGAAGGCTTGAGGGATAGGCGCGAACAGGGGGCCATTGTCAGGAGATAAAAAAAGTCTTGGCCTAGCGATGATGCCGATATGACGTATTTTTTAATTCCCATCGCGCTAGCACAGAAATACAGTGCCATCGTAATTGTTTTACATAGTAATTTTTGGACGGCCAAGTAAATTTGTAAGCTAGGGTGTCCATAAATATTTGAGAAGAGTCTATGAGGCTGAAATGTGATTAAAATTTTAAGTGCAAATGATTTGAAGACAGCAGCGTCGGAGGCTTGGTGACGCCATTTCCATAGAGGTATGACTGGCATGACGCTGTCCTGTTTTACCGCACCAGGCCCCTTTTAGACTATGAATTAGTGCTTTTTAAGCCGAGTCAATATTTGGAGTGATCTAGAAATTTATTTTGTTTTGATAGAAAACTATGATTTTTAGATTTTTTAGGACTTTTGAACCAGTGATCTTGTTTTATCTACACTCCTCTCAAGCCTGCCGCTCAGATAGAGATAGAGACCAGTCGTGGGTATTTTTAAATATTTTGTCTTGTGTACAAGACTAAAGCTTTATTAACTAATTAAAATAATTTTTTTAGTAGTATTTAAATTGGAGACACTCTTTTTTTAACCCTTAAAATTAAGTTGATTGCAATAAAATATTTCGGCCCGAAATTCAAAATGTTAAGAATGTGATAGTACCTACACTGACAAGCTTACATAGCAAATAATTTTCAATTTAAATCAGCATCTCTTTTGTGAATTAATACTTTTCTTATAATTTTAATTATTTGAACTTAATAAATATCTGTTCTATTTAATCTGTTTATGTTGGATTATTGTTCTCATGAAACTGAAAGCACTAGTAATTGCTCGGTGGAACAAGATATGTCTGATGAATATTATCACAGAATATTTATGCTACACCACAGTACACAACACATACAGCATTATACTGTTTAACACACTACATCATTGTGATAACGCTGCCAGTCTTGACATAGTAATAAACATGGGAAGTATCACACTGGACATAATGAATCAGCACGAAAAGCAGTACCAGCCCAAGCTGATAAGATGTGCCTACCTGAAGCTGGTATTCAATAACTGATTGTTCCTTGTCCTCGGACGGACCAAACTGCTTGCGCACCGCAGAGTAGCGAATTGCAATGGTCACAGCTTTGGTCAGATACTGCGTGCTGGAACCAATTATAGACACACGGCCTGCAGACAGATTCCCAAGTACAGCACCTGTAGGGAGGCACAAGCAAGTACGTAGAGGCCAGCTTTCAATTTCTCGCACACTTTTAAGCAAAAATTCTGTCCACACACACAAAAAATACACCAAAAGAAACCTAGCATACAATTTTTTTATGACAGTCTTGACAGTCTTGATACTTATAAATAAATAAATATTGAGTTGGGAGTGAATATGGGGGCATGGTATCGCACTCGATGGGCAGACTTTAAGCCTGGGAGCCCATATGCATCTGGTATTCCCTGAGAGGATTGATTAAGTGAACTGAGGCCCTACAATAGAACCGCCACTGAATGAAAGGGTGGGGAAACAGAAGTACCCCAAGAAAACACACTGGCCAATGGCAACGCCAACCACATTTCCCACAGGCGAAAAATCTGAGGACAACCCCACCCTGAGTCGAGCCCAGATCTCCGTGATGGGAGATGAGTGGTCTGACCACTTGACCGCTGCAGTCCTAGTTTTGATACTGAAAAACATAATATATGTTTGACAACTCATCTTTATTTATGTATATGAAAAACTAATACAATTGAGTTGAAATAATTGCGGGTATTATGAAAATATACTAGCTGAACAAAAAATTTTACCTCTGGTATCATTTTTTTTTGTATTTATTGTTTAATTTTGATAATAACTTGGAGTTACAACAGAAATTTATGATTTAAGTCACATGTTTAAGAATTTGCATTTGACTCAGTTATGAAATCTTCTTGAACAATCCTGAAGCTTCAAAATTTAAATTTCACTTGTATACTTAAAACTAACAGAAATACGTACAGTACTAGGAAAGTGAATGTTTTACTAGGGCAAAAGCAGGTTTTTGCTTATAGCAGTTCAATAAAATAGCCAATTTCATGTCAAAAGGCTGTCGGTACAACATTATACATTACATTCCTTAGCGGATTGTAACTGTCTACAAAAAAACATTGATGCAGTAACTGCTTATAGTGTCAGTAAATAAACTATCTTTAAGTGCCAAAAAAATTCTATTTATCACTTTTTCTAGGAAACACAATGTTATTAAGAATGTTTATAAAATAGATAATCAAAATTTAGTGCCCAGACCTGTTATTAAAAATCTAGTAATTTTTATAGACAAAATATATTTTTTCACCACCATATTTATTTTTTCAAGAGAGCCTTCGAATATAAGTTTTTAGACTAATTAAGTATATTTTATATTATGCATCTAACCCTGATTCATTTAAATGCATGTATTTTGCTTTAATTTGTTCGAAACTAGACTAATCATCAGTTACTTGGAATAATCTTACTCTGTCAAATACTTTTAAGCTAGAAAAATGCCAAAATAAATGCATAAAATATATATCTAGTAAATTTAATAGTGTAATTCCGTTGGAAAGTTTAGAAAATAGAAGATGAAAGTTAGATAGCACATTTATTCACAATGTTCTTCTACTTTTTTTTAATTAGGACTTTAAAAATGTTTTACGTCACGCTTGGCCAAAAGGAATGCTCAAATATAGATAGATGCAATTATGCAATTACATAGTTGATAGACTAGTAGGAAACTATAATTTTTTTTATTCTTTTTTCAATTTCGTACTTTTTACTTATAAAACATTATTTGCTGAAAGCAAATAACTCTCTTAAAAATAGAATATATCTAGTGCAAGATATTATGTGTGAGAATAAATCTGAAATAAAATAATGTCCAGAATGTTTACTACAATAAACTCCCGATTATCTGTGTTAAATAATGTCGGGAAATGCATAAATAACTTGGAAACTCTGATAATTCAAAAATAGCCTGTTTGGCGATGCAGTGTTAAGAAAACTTGGATTTTATTTATAATTCACTGAAACACCCAAACGACTTACGGTTTTGACTAGAACGATAATATGTCTGGGATGAACCGTAAACATGAAAAAAAGTAATGTTGAAATCTTGTTAACTCATACTTGCGCACTCTTGTTAATCCATTCTTGTGAAACAGAACTGACATTATGTTCCAAAAATTTTATTGTACAAAAAAAATCCTTACAGTGTAAACACACCGAATATCGCACGAAAACCTGTTAATCGGTGCACAGATAATTGGGAGTTTACTGTAGCTACAAATTAAACTCTGTAAAGATGAACAAAAAAAAAACCAAAATAAAATTGGAAGCCTAACGAATATGAATTCTTCTTAACTCATCAATACATACGAAAATTATTTAATTTTATAAGTTTTGTATGGAGCAAAATTAACCATTTTGAAAAATGTTTGCAACACTAAATTGTTATTAGTTCAGATATTTTGTGTCACTAATTCTCAGACCAACAATTTCATGTGGAAAGGCAAAGCTGCACAATTTGACTTTTGTTTGCCGAAAATATGATGTGGACATATTTAAATCTACATAATCATCCGCATTTTAAAGATGCAGTGAAGATGAAAATGCCCCACTACTAATGACTGAGCTACCATATGTAATTTCAAAGACACAGAGTAAATAAAATTAACTAAGCGAATACTAACAGTATATGTCCCATCTGAATTTTGTTCCTTGAAAAACTCTTAGGTGAATATGTATCAAAACAGACTGCTGTGAAATAAACATACAGTACTACAAAAATATACCATAATATTCCATCAACTCCTACCCCCTTATTCCATATAACTCTACCAAGGTCTTTTGCTATTCCAGGGCATATAAAAGACCAAATAAATAAAATAAAATAGTATTTTATATTACAGCAGCCAATAAATGTGTAACCAGAGCAACAGTAAGGATTGTAAGATTTTCAAAATATGTACTTATGATTACAAAGCTAACTCAACATAATGTCACACGTCCCTTAAAGAAACTTAGGGACCGAAATCTTACCAAATCTCTTCCTAGGATCACTAATCGGTGTCACGTACTCCCCTTCAGGTGTCACATCTCCTGTCTTGTTAAGTAGGTTCTCTCGTGGGATCCTGTAGTTGTCAAACATGAGGAAACCATTGTCTATGCCATTCAGGCCAACCTTCTCTCCCAGATCACCGACTGTAATCCCAGGATATGGTAAGAGAGTTCTGGTGCTCCTCACTGGCACCACGAATGCATGCAAGCCATGATTTGTGCCATCATGAGTGATGAGCTTGGCAAAAACAACAGCATGGGTGCAAGTTTTGCCTGAAACAAGAAACATTAGTTGACAATATTAACCATGTGACACAAGGCCAGTTAATTAATCCAAAATAAATATAAATAAATAGTTTATGGGTAGAGTGCCCAAAGGCAGGGCATCTCACATCAAGGAAGACTTCTGACCTGGTGCCTGTGAAAACTTACGTTATTTTAAAATCATATCCACAGTACGTGTAGACTGTGGCTTTAGATATATTTAGGTACATAATCACTAGCAGCTCTCTCTTGGTAAGGTCGTAGATCATGAGTTATTCTGATGTTACCACACCTGCATATCCACATCCCAGGAAACAATGATAGGAGCTTTGTTTTCTTGCATAGTGTGATATGAGGCATTATTTTCATGGACTACACTGTATCCACTTAGAAGTTTAGAAATAATTTTCTTCTGTAACTGTTTGTCATCCTCACAGTCCATTTCATCACGGTAGTCTGCTGAGGGAGACCTAGAATAATAAATTAAGTCTGTCCCTTCAATGATCCACAATTTACAAACATGCACTACAATAGCCCTTTACCTGCCACTTTAGTTAATGATGACACCTAGAAGCTCATTATGTTACCAGCACCTTCTTTTACTGTGAACAAGTACGAAACTATCTTTTATCCAAATTCAGTACAGCTTTTTTAGCTCCATTTTCATTTTTCAATGGTGCACGTAGATATGCAGTGTGCCGTTTAACAATACATTTTTACTCCGTTAATAGGTGTCTGAACATTTTTACATTTTATAAATTTAAATCCCATGGATTTTATTATTCTCAAAAACGTGTCTTTCACCCCAGAACATAGTATATATTCTTCACTGAGGAGCTCAAGTAGGGTGGAGATATAGCTTTGTAATTCATAGCATACCAAGAATGTTCAGCACACAACACATATTTCAAATTTATCATAACATGTTTTATTTAAAGTGGACACTGTTTATGTGGGGCTGGAAATGGCAGTTGCATATATTTCTTTGCTTTCTTAAAACAGTCTAGCAATGCTGTGCACAGTCTTTTCACTTTTACTTACTGCTTTGATACCTCATTCTATTTTCTTCTTCTTTTTTTCTTTCTTTCTTCAAAGTAAATGATGTTTCTAGTTTGAGACCAGACCACTTCATGCAATTTATTTTGAAGACCCCATTCTGTACTTAATTAAATGACAAAACATGTGTAGATACACATTTACACCATGATAATACTTATAACAACACACATGATACCCACACTCTTAATTTAAATAATGAAATAACAACAGCAATCAAAGTTCATGGAGATTTCTCACACACACCCTCTGGTACAATGATAGTAACTCTCAGGTGTGTGCGAGTGATGCCCACTACGCACCAATACTTGCATTATACATACCAACACTGTAGTTTCCCCTACTCCCAATACAGAGTTGTCAGACATGTAGTAACAAGAACAGTATTTATACTGAACATATGAAGTATCACAATATACATTCTATGTAAGTGATTATTGCTAATTACCTAAACATCCGACCCAACATTTTGCAGACTCAAAGTTAGGAGAGTGAAGAATAAACTCTTGTGTTGCTGGATCATAAGTTGCGGTTGTTCTCATACCCTTCGCATTGCTACCGTGCGAGACTTCCGTCAGGGCAAAACAACCACCAATCTGTAAATAACACAACATGCATTTGCCAATTAAAAACATACTTGTATGTTCAGGTAAACTTTGTAAGGCTGGAACATTCACGAAAGTTAACACTTGTCTGGTCTTACCTTCCCTTCAGTGTTCTCCTTCACAAAGTGACTGTGCCTCTCTGTACCCAGATTCACGATGGCTTGTTTGAACAAGCCAAATGCCAACCCAATCTTCACAGCAAGGCTCGGGTCATAGGAGCTAAGACTGCTGCCTATCGTTGCTGCCTGTAATAACGGAAGCAAACATAATTTAAAACAACATATGCTTACCTTTATCTTGTTATAAGATGACAAGTATTAATATATGCTTATCTTCTTTAAACATCACAAATGCTACTGATATAAAGAATATCCTTGTTATATTTATTAATTAAACTGTTGATTAGTAATACTTTGTAAGTCTGCCTGATTTTGACACATCTGTTCTGAGAAAGATTCCAGCAGCTCAATTTTGTTGATCTTTAAACCATTCTGACTTCCTGAAAAAAAAAAAATCTCTACCATCCTGTTTACAAACACTCTCCTCAGAAAAGAAATGTCAAAATCAGGCATACATATTCTGTACAGAATACATGCCACAGAGATGTATAATTGACAAGATGAAAAAGCATTAACGATGAGAAGACCAGCAACCCCTTTGGTAAGCACTATTGTGGCATGGTGACACAAGATAGCAACACTCAAGCTCATGTAAGACCACCATGTTAACTGCTACACTTTTCTCTCTTGTGCATTTCCTGTCTTCTTGCAAACATGGCATTTGCAATGTTGTGAAATGTACACAATTGAAAACTAAAGTACATATCCACAAGAAAACTGATCATGCTATACCCAAACTCACCATGGGCAACACACAACTCACCAACAATGATTTATTTGTGTTCTCAAGTTCTAGGCACTGGTTAGGTGAAGGCATGGTGACAAAAAAATTAACTGAAACTCTGAAATTAAAACTTTTTTGGAATAAATTACATACAACCTATAGAAATCTGGCTCCTATGAGAATGACAACCCTTGAATGAGACAACAAAGGATGGCTATCCATTTCTGATGAGATGAAATGAGGTGACACCTACAGTGAAACATGAAGAAAGCATAAACTAAAGCGATCAGTCAGCATCCAATGCCCACAGGCTGATGGCAGACCATGCATGTTTCCCAATTGCAAAAAAAAAAAAAAAAAAACTTTCAACCGCCAATGATTAAAGCCAGCATCACAACAGATTACCATACAGAAACCTCAACTATAAGTTCAGTACAAACCTTAACTCTTTCATCCAATCCTTGGCCTTGAGACAGGAAGTCATGTTCGAGAACACGGTACATTTGCTGTGTGGCTTTGTGTCGCAGTTCATCCAAGCTCAAAGTTGCATGGCTGTGTTGGAACAACGGATCTCTTTCCAAAGTAGTCAATATTTTCATCTATAGCACAAAAAACAATTATACAGGGTTAAATCTGATGGTATATACATATACACTTGAGTAATATTTAATTAGATGACTTCCTGATTTAGCACTCATTTATCAGCGAGATTGTACTTTGTTCATCTTTTATCATTACAGCCATTGATTTTTGGCGAATGAAACAGAGCACAGGGTAGGCTTCTATGCAGTACTGTACAAAAGAAGTTTTATTCTGCCACTGACAACCTACATAAACTGTGTTTCAGTATTTGACCCAACCACTAAGAAGTCAGTCAGATTTGCACTGAGCTTCCATTATTCACATGCATACAGTTGAACGTGCCACTGTAATCAGGAAATGACAGAACCAAATAACATTTTTTTATATACAGGGTGTATATTAATTCATGATACATCGCTTGAGGGCAGGTAGTACGAGCCAAAACAAGCACTTTTTAACTATAAACCCGTAGGCGGAAATGTACCGTCTTCGTAGGGGAGCGCAATGAAAACTCAGCTTAGGCAACCCCGCCGCACACCACCTGCTGACACGCTGTAGAGTGGAGTGTGCGCAGCAAGGT